>JAYESA010002414.1:0-23712 GCA_036927795.1 Iris macrosiphon
ACAATTTAGGATTTATGGCAATATTTTAATTTATTTTGCCTACATACCCTGTTGACTTGTGCACCTGTCCGTCACCGAATTATTTGGAACTTTACCTAGACTGTTATCCCCGAACAAAGTTTACATACCTGTCATAGACATGTCAGACTATTTTTCTGAATTTTGTGCAACTCACAGATGTGCTAAAATGAGCCTCGTTTGAGACGCACAAATATCGTTACAATCGTCCGTATTTAATTCCTATTTAATTTTCTGCTCTTTACCCATCTTTGTACCCCTAGAGATTTGAGGCCCAACATGCACCTATTTTGCCCAAACAAAAATACGTTAATTTTCTATACTGAGTATACTACATTTAGTGTATTGACACCGTAGAAAAATTATGACCCCAACTGCCTCTAAATAATTAGAGAACACCGTGCGCAGTATTTATTTATTAATAAATACGATGACCCGTATCACCCAGAAAACCAGGTCCAGTCCCTGCCCAGACTCACCCCCACCCCCTCGGGACCCTCACCCAGCTTTTTCCTTCAATTCTGTGAATTTTAGAATTTTCAGGAATCGGGTGTTTTCCCAGACAATTTCGTAATTGCGCAATTTCTCAAATTATAGGACAATTCCGCAATTTATAAAATTACAGAGACTTTTCTGCAAATTACAGTGCGAGGTGTCACCCCCTCATTGGCCGGTGAACCTGCACCGTCCATTTGGAGATGGGATCCACCCGAAAATATTTCGAAAATATCCTGTAAATATCCTGTAAAATATCTCAAGATATTTTTACTTAAAATATTATTATTATTTTCTATAAAAGAAAATAAAAGAAAAGAAAAGAAAAGAAAATCAAAACCATTCTAAGAAAACTTAGAAACAGCAGCAGTAGCAACTAAGGAAAAGGAAAGAAAGAAAGTAAGAAAGAAACGAAGAAGAATAAGAAGAAGAAAAAAAACCCACGGCAGCTGCAGTGGTATTGAATACCACTGCAAAACACCCCCCCCCACGTACAATCCCCCCCCCCCCGCCGGAATAGCCCTCCCATCGCCGGAGCCCCGCCGGTCGCGGCGAGCTTTTCCCCCCCTCTCCTCAGCTCCCTCTCTTCAGTTCCCCCTCTTCCCCTGAGCTCGCCCCCCCGCGGCGAACCCCGCCGGCGTCGGACCCCGACCCCTTGGCCTGGATCTCCTCCTTCTCTTCCTCCCTCAGCCCCCTTCTCCCCCATCCGCCCTCTTCCCTCCACCGCCATCACCATTATCGGCCACCACCACCACCCCATCATCATCACCACCTCTCCTCTCTCTCTCTGATCTCCTTCGACGGCCTCGACCTACCTCGCCACACCTCCACCTCGACCTCCACTCCACCTCCTCCGCCACCCAACCCCGCATCAGACCCCCCCGGCCTCGACAGCCACTCCGACTCCTCACCATGAACCACCCCCCCATGGCCAGAGACTCTCCAGACTCGAGCCACCCCCACGGCAGCTCCGGCAACTCTTGCTGGACTGCAGCACCCCCGGCCGAGGCTCCCCCGTCCGGTCGGCAGCACCCTCCCCTGATCCAGCTCCTCCGTCGACGAGCAGACGACCCCGGAGCCCTGGCCGCAGCAGCTCCGGACCACCCCGCGATGACCCCGACCCGAGCAAACCGGACACAGCAGCTGGACACAGCCCGGACACGTCCAGGACACAAATCCTGTGTCAAGACGACTCTCGGACACGTGAAAATCAGATTCACGGGGCCCTGTTCAGGTAACCCGTTCTATCTCCTCGTAGTTCTATTTTTAATTCCGTCAGTTGTGACACATAGGCTATGTGACCCTCTCGGTGCCCGTGCAACCCGCTCGGAGCATCGCGTCCTGTGGCGATCGCGGCACGCGATCCAAAAACAGGAAAAATAACGACCCGATTCACCCCGGAACTGGGTACGCCCCGCCAAACGGGACAACTTGGTCGCACGCGGTCTTTACCAAAACGTGCGCGACGTTGATACGGACGTGTAGGAGTTCGGAGAAGTTGATTTGGATGTGCGTGCACACCGGAATCAACGCGTATCCGCCGACACCGCCCCGTATCCGTCAGTTCTGGAACACGCTGCAACTTTGTGTACACACGTCGGATCGAGACGAAACTTGCGCCATCGGACTCGTAGCAATACGTTGGTCCTGTGAGCCAAGTTTGGTTCGATTCTGAGAACGTTGGCAAAATTCCGTATCGTGGGCCCCACAGGCTCCAATGACGGACGATTTTGTGACCGGCTCATCGGAATCTAATTCTGGAAGTTCCGTTGGGTTCGTATCATCGTTCCTGACTTGTTGACACTAAGTTTGGTGAATTTGGAGACCTTTGACCTTGGCACGTTTTTCGGTGCAAAGCGGCCCACATGTGGACTCCGCTTTGACCAGAGACTGTCATTTTTGCCCCTGTGTCCAAATTGGACGAAAGGACAGGCGTTTCTAGCTATTTGATATTTTCTGAGACTGTTAGTGATGTTTATTTCAGTATCCGGAGACATTCATTCTGAGATCATAGTTTCTGACACTTGGTACTTGACATCGGGACATTACATATTTGCAGCTCTCTTGCCAGGCAAGTATACCTTGCCTTATTGTACTGTTTATATTCAGTTCTTGCTAGTTACATGTTTATTTATTTTTATATAAATGTGCGCGTCCGAGCAGACTTGGGTGCAGTCAACGATGGCGTTGACGTTAGGACTTGTGTCTGACCTAGTGTCTAGTAGACCCACCTAAAGTTGTGAAGTTATTGATATAACTTCTCAGGCCTTGACACGTATCATTACACGTCACAGAGTGAGTACATATAGGGACGCGTGCCTCATGCGCGACTGGCCATCAGTGTGAGCAACACGTGTAGCGGTATTTAGCTCAGTTGTTTATTTTATTGAGACTTGCATCATAGTAGGAGGTGTCCACGTCGTTTTCACGACTTGTACATCTATATTGGGCAGGGAAGACATCTAGTAGGCGTATGGGACACCCCCTTCATTGAGTCTTTATCCTTCGATCCATGCTCCTCGGAGATGGACGATTGCAGAGTTCCCTGAGTCGGGGGCATATGACACATATACTAGCCAGTCCCGACGATTGGTGAATTACGTCAGCATATGTCTAGCCACACATTCCCATGCGTACTACAAGGTCTTTAAATTACATTCACTTAGATGGTTAGTATACCCCATTTATTTATTCAGTATTTACATTATGGCATGTCATTTTTATGTATCTTGCTATGTCCCTCTGAGGACCTGGTTCCCTGCCAGGTGTATATGTTCTTGAGTACTCGCAGGAGCACAGATCCGGACATGTTACGTATATCCCGAGGAGGTCTTCTCTTCGAGCCTCGTGATTGTCAGATGTGGTTCTTATATGGTGTGTATCTGGTTCATTTTCATATTCTATTTCGGCAGTAGATTTATTTTCATCCGACTGTCATTCTTTAGATACTTATCATTGAGATCTAGCTACATGGTTATTGTTTATTCATATTTGATTCTGTGGATGAGATTTAGATATTACCCTGTGACTTGTGATTAATTATACCACTGGTGAATTGTTGTTCATTATACAGCGTACGCACGTATATATGGTTTCCATATATTGGAGTTGCCATATATACGGGCGGCTGGCATCGTTACGTATCCTAGTCCTACGTATTTTGGGACTGGGGCATGACAGTGTTTTTAGTGGTGGCCCTTGCAGGTCAGAGCATATTGTCTCGGTTACGTTACTGTACCGAGCAAGCCTGCACATAGGATTAGAGGATAGGATCTCATCCATAATTGACTATGACTTATCTTCCTTCCAGTCTGTCCTACTTACATAATTGCATCCTGCTTGATTCATGTGCTTCCCTGATAAATCCTTAAGTATAGCCCTGCTAGAATATAGGAATCCCTGTTGATAGGATGATAATTAGAGTAGTATTCCTATTAAGAACACAACTAGGGCATTGACATATCATTAAGTTCAGATTTCTTGAGGAACCCTAGTCTTCCATATTCCCTAATGAACCCTAGTCTTCCCTACTACCTAATAAACCCTAGCATCACTACCTATAGTTTAACTTATCATTATCCCCTGACGTATTTATGTATGACTTGAGAGTAGTATAAACACTACTAGGATTAGTTAGAGAATTGACCATAGTGTGACCCTAGTCTTAAGAAACCAATAGAAAACCAAAGTTAAATACTAGGACTGAAACCTCATCCTATGTTTAGATAAACCAGAGTTTTACACCAGAGACCCTTTACCCTTGTTGGCGTAAAACCCAATTGACCGTTGTTGGCGTAAGAACCAAACGACTGCCTAGTTGGCGTAAAAGCCAAATGACTTTCTTGTTAGCATAAAAACCAGATTATGCAGAAGATTATCTCCTTTACGCTGCAGTTATGACAACTGCTACCCACGATCCCTTAGTCTTCCTTATCCTGCGTCATGCAAGCCACGTAGGTAACTGCCCTGCGTAAACCTGTTGATTCATGAAAAATAGGTAACCAACGTAGAATAACCTGATTAGGCGTAAAATATAATGATAGGATGTAAGCGTAATTATTACAGCCTTAGCTTTCCCCAGTTGACCCAATCTTGTGCATTAAAGGCAGAGATACGCCTCGAGCCCTGTGCAAAAAGAAACAGCTTTTGTCAGGACATCTGGTTCTATCTCACCCCGAGCGTAAGTGACTTGTATCCAATAACGTCACTAAACGACAACCTGGGTCCCCGTGCAAATTCATCATCGCAGCCGACCTCTCGATCGTGGTGCAAGTACTTTTGTCAGATATCAGGATACACTAATTTTGACTGACAAACTCATGAGTATCTTGTACAACTTTACGCTGCAACGTTGGCAGAATTTTATGCAAACCTTACGCACGCTAATTTTAGGCGCAGATTTTAGCGCAAAACTTTTACGCTCAGACTTTCACCCAGACTTTTACGCGCAGACTGTTACGCACAGACTTTTACGCAGACAGCTCTGAAGCTCTACCTTACGCTTCTCTGTTTTACGCGGATAGCTCTGAAGCCATGCGCTACGCCAAATGATTTTATCTCTGCTGTACGCAGACAACCTCGAACCCCTACTTTATGCGGACTTTCTTGGAATCTCTGTTTTAGGCAGACAACCTATAGTGTTTATTAAGATTGTAGAACTTAGAAGGCCATACCTCTTTTGGGTCAACTAGTGACTTAGACAAGGAGTTAGAATATTAACTGTAGAGATGGTAGAGTCTTGTCTTTTTGTGATTATGAATTATGTTGTAATTTCTCTCATCATAATCTAGCATACTTAAAATTGTTGTCCTACCTTGACTTATGATGCTATTATAGCCTAGTTTTGCAAGCTTATTCTTTATCGAGCTTGTTCATGACACATGTGTTATTGGGGCCTGATCCACTCCACTAATACAATTGTCTATTCAGAATCAGTGTATTACGGTCTGATCAACCTTAGTGCATTTTGATTCGCCCTTCGCATAACTACTTTACATGGATTGAGATATATAGTGATTAGTAGACAGATGTACTTGTCCTCTAGATATGTCTAAGCATATCGTATCAGTTACATAACTGTACTGACACGAGCATGTGAATAGGAATTACCAAAAATAATATTTCAATCCACAACTGCTTTGATAAATTCACATTTGCATTCTTTAAACACCTTGATCCCCACACTTCTAATCTATTACCTTCCACTTGAACTCTTGATTATTGTTTTCCGTCTTCCCTTATTTCGGAAAGACGAAACCTCGTACTTAGTATAAGTACGAAAGTGTATTGTTTCTGTAGCCATTTCTGTTTGTTTCTTAGGTATTTACCAAACCTTATTATTAGATTAGATTGCAGTTATAAACGGTGCTACCTTTAGATGACCTTCGCTACCTACCTACTTTCCTGGTACGTGCATCACTATGGCAGCATGAAATTTTTGCCTCGTAACTTTGTTCAAAGTGTTACAATGAAGGAATGTATCATTTTGTTGACAGGAGTCTAAATGGATTTCACCTGGATAAACAATGGATTGACTCCTGAAAGGATAGCAGCACCTGTGACTAGGTTGACTTACTAGGATTAAGAATTCCTATGGACCAACGAGTGTCAAGCCGCTTTCAAGGAGTTGAAGAAGCGACTCACCATAGCACCGTATTGACTATTCCATCCGGATCAGGCGGTTGTAATCTACAGACGCATCAGAAAAAAGTTTGGGATGCGTATTAATACAGGATGGCAAGGTAATGGTATATGCATCTAGACAATTATGAGTACATGAAAAGAATTTGGAACTTGCAACCGCCGTAATTACTCTGAAGCTATGAAGACATTACTTATTTGAGACAAATCGTAAGATTGCACGGCATACCAGTCAGCATTTTACCAGACAAGGATTCACGTGACCAGAGTTGGTGGTCAACACCGTAGAGACAGTTAAGTAAAAACAAGGACACTTGCGAGCAGTGCAAGTCAGACAGAAGTAGTGGACAGACCGTCATCATCGTCCCTTGGAATTCAAAAAGGACGATCCTGTCTTCTTGAGAATATCACCTACTAAAGACACCATTCGATCCGGAGGCCGCAGCAAGTTGAGTCCAAGGTATGTTGGACCATTGACGTGCTTGAAAGGGTGAAAGTAGTGGCAAATCAACTTGCGCTACCACCTTCACTTAAGGAAGTACTTGATGTATTCCACGTGTCGCAACTCAGGCGATATGTGACAGACAGCAGTCATGTCCTCAACCATTCGGAGATCACCATTAGGCCGTGCTTGTCGTATCAGGAGCAGCCCGTAGAAATCCTTGATCATCGAGAAAAGGTATTGAGAAATCAGTCTATTCCCTTGTTCCGCGTGACATAGAAGCACGGCGCGCCAGGAGAATCTACTTGGGAGCGTGTGAACGACACGCGTAAACGTTTTACGAACCTATTCGTAAGCCAAGATATAAATTACCTTGTTACATTATATCTAATGCCGTCTTTGACTTCTATCCCGGCTTAGTTTTAATTTCGAGGACAAAATTTTTATAAGTTGGGTAGATTGTAAACCCCCTCGACCAGATTTCAGTATTTTTAGGATTATTTTTGACAATTTAGGATTTATGGCAATATTTTAATTTATTTTGCCTACATACCCTGTTGACTTGTGCACCTGTCCGTCACCAAATTATTTGGAACTTTACCTAGACTGTTAACCCCGAACAAAGTTCACATACCTGTCATAGACATGTCAGACTATTTTTCTGAATTTTGTGCAACTCACAGATGTGCTAAAATGAGCCTCGTTTGAGACGCACAAATATCGTTACAATCGTCCGTATTTAATTCCTATTTAATTTTTTGCTCTTTACCCATCTCTGTACCCCTAGAGATTTGAGGCCCAACATGCACCTATTTTGCCCAAACAAAAATACGTTAATTTTCTACACTGAGTATACTACATTTAGTGTATTGACACCGTAGAAAAATTATGACCCCAACTGCCTCTAAATAATTAGAGAACACCGTGCGCAGTATTTATTTATTAATAAATACGATGACCCGTATCACCCAGAAAACCAGGTCCAGTCCCTGCCCAGACTCACCCCCACCCCCTCGGGACCCTCACCCAGCTTTTTCCTTCAATTCTGTGAATTTTAGAATTTTCAGGAATCGGATGTTTTCCCAGACAATTTTGTAATTGCGCAATTTCTCAAATTATAGGACAATTCCGCAATTTATGAAATTATAGGGACTTTCCTGCAAATTGCAGTGCGAGGTGTCACCCCCTCATTGGCCGGTGAACCTGCACCGTCCATTTGGAGATGGGATCCACCCGAAAATATCCCAAAAATATCCTGTAAATATCCTGTAAAATATCTCAAGATATTTTTACTTAAAATATTATTATTATTTTCTATAAAAGAAAATAAAATAAAAGAAAAGAAAAGAAAATCAAAACCATTCTAAGAAAACTTAGAAACAGCAGCAGTAGCAACTAAGGAAAAGGAAAGAAAGAAAGTAAGAAAGAAACGAAGAAGAATAAGAAGAAGAAAAAAAAACCACGGCAGCTGCAGTGGTATTGAATACCACTGCAAAACACCCCCCCACGTACAATCCCCCCCCCCCCGCCGGAATAGCCCTCCCATCGCCGGAGCCCCGCCGGTCGCGGCGAGCTTTTCCCCCCCTCTCCTCAGCTCCCTCTCTTCAGTTCCCCCTCTTCCCCTGAGCTCGCCCCCCCGCGGCGAACCCCGCCGGCGTCGGTGTAACACCCTGTTCCGCTCAAGCGGACTGCCGTCTCAATCGGCAATCGTGCAGCTGTCCCGACCTGCTTTGCCTCGATCAAGAAGCAAAGGATATCCAGACTTGCCCCTACAGGAATCCGGCTTGGACTTTCAGAGGCTCGCTCAGACGTATCGCTCTACCGAGGCGAATCATCGCTAAGGTGGGTGGCTACGGTGAACTTGTCTTTGCTTAGCCAGCACACATAAAATCTGGAATGTTTATGCTAGTCGCTAGGTGATTCACCCCTGCATGCTAATAAATCCAACGCACCTAGCTAAGGGAATAATCCCAACTTGTATTGCTTGCTAGAACATGGAAATGAAATACTGCTTATACTCAGACCCTCGCATGCTAAGTCCCTTAACGGTTTCATCTCTCGGCTTACCTTCGGGTCCGAGCAACGTGCCTGCTTATGTTCCTTAGAAACGCATGCTAGTCTGCTTGAATGTTGCCATGTTTTCATACAAACCCCGGAAGACTACTACGTAGCCGCTTCGTGCCTGAATGAACCTGCAAGTGTCCGGGACCGTTAGGTCACCCAAGGCAGCCCCGAACCAGGGGAATGCATCAAGACAAGTTACTCACTGATCGTGTAATCGTGTTGCCTGAGATTGGTCAAATAAATCGTGTTGCCTGAGATTGGTGAAATAAATCGTGTTGCCTGAGATTGGTTTAACCCTGACTTGCATGTCGCGGACAACTCGAAAACGAGGCATAGTTCCACGGACGGTCACCGGGGCACTGGGGCCGCTCCGATCCGGATGGAACTTCAAGTGTGGTTCATCGTGTGCAGGCGAGTGGTTTGCAGCATATCGTGTACTCGGTTGCATTCCACTTGGCCTAGGACCACATCATGTGTAGTCTATCGTGTGCTGGCGAGATGGTTGCAACATATCGTGTACTTGGTTGCATTCCATCTTGGCCTTGGACTACATATGCAATCCATCGTGTACGGGCGAGATGGTTCGTAGCGCATCGTGTGCTCTCGTTGCGTTCCACTCTCGTCTGGGATTAGTCCTTTATGGCTTTGCCAGCGACTCATGTTCATATAGATAAGTCATCCTCGCTTAGCGGCTATCCGCGTGCGAGTTACTGCATCGCATCAAGTATAACTGAGCACACCAAATACTGTCCCGTTCAATAACTCTCGTGTTGCATGTTGCATATGCTATGCTCCTGAATGCTTATACTTGCCCGTGCTTGAATTAACAATGTTTGCCTTGGACAGGGAAGGAGATGGTAAGTCTCGCCGTGTTTCCTCAAACATCGCACGGCGCACTGCCCGACACGATAGCTATTCAATGTTGCATGAAACTGATCCTAAGGCAACTAGAAAGACAACTTAATAGTTGTGCACAGAACCTGTACTACGTGTTTGGATTTGTCGAGCGGGCGAGTAGCTTCCCCACCAGTGCATTCAATGTACTGATAATCCACCAGTTTGATATGCAGGGTGCGGGAGAACCTCGTGCGGTGCGGACGCCTCCTTCGTGCGTGCTAAGGCCAGGAGTTCCCTCTGAAGCCTTGCAACGGTGCGTCCGGGACTGAAGCACATATACAAGACATAAGTTGTGAACATCGCCTGACCATCGCCTGTACAATCATTCCACAGTTGTAGCCACTTGGCACGCTTTTACTGTTTCAGAGAGAGAGGCTTGAGCGACTTGTAATCTCGGCTATACGCCGCCTGTAACACTTGTTCATATCAATAAAGAGATTACTTTACTTGTTTCAATGCTTCCGCTATAATTGTCAACTCAGAGAACTTGTTACCGAATCGCTATGCGTTCATGACTCCGCTGCACTCGGACAATCTGTGCGACTCTGTGGCTTAGAACTCTTACCGCCAGCCAATGAACCATGGCCTTGCACGGGCGTGGCTCACGCTCGTGCGGCATCACGCCCGGATGGGTTAAGCGATCGTTCCGCGGGAGCGCTGGCGAGGGTGATTCCCGCCTAGCGGGAACGGCCGATTGCCTGCGGGAGATCGGGACGTGACATGTTGGTATCAGAGCCTGGCTTCTACGCCTTTGGACTTCGATTCGATATCTCTGTTTCGAAAGCTCGTTCGTGGGTTATGCGCACGCTCTCTCTCAATGCCTCGATGGGATGTTCCAACAATAAGTCTAAATACTTTCAAAATACGTTTTGAATGATATGCTTGCTTGTCTGGTTGTATGCTGCGAGTGGCCTTTGAGCCAACCTGTGCGAACCCTTCGAGAGTATCGCTAGTAGCTTGTCCGATTTTCACTAACTCTAAGTTTGGTTGAATGCATCTATTCAAGGGACGCCTTGAACTAGTGCACCATCCAAGACTTAAGAAAAGGTGAAACTCGAGTGCTGAGACTTCGCTATCACTAAGCTGGTTGAAGTGTTCACACTAGAAATGCATGTCGAAGGTGCGCACGATCCAGTCTAAGCGATATGCTAGGATCGAAGCTTGTGCAAGTGAAGATCCAAATAAACAAGTACAAACGACTTGTCTAGGATTGCCTCAACCCTAGATTACTGCTTGTCCTCAGTAAGTCTCGAGGACGAGACTTTTTCTGAGTTGGGTAGGATGTAACACCCTGTTCCGCTCAAGCGGACTGCCGTCTCAATCGGCAATCGTGCAGCTGTCCCGACCTGCTTTGCCTCGATCAAGAAGCAAAGGATATCCAGACTTGCCCCTACAGGAATCCGGCTTGGACTTTCAGAGGCTCGCTCAGACGTATCGCTCTACCGAGGCGAATCATCGCTAAGGTGGGTGGCTACGGTGAACTTGTCTTTGCTTAGCCAGCACACATAAAATCTGGAATGTTTATGCTAGTCGCTAGGTGATTCACCCCTGCATGCTAATAAATCCAACGCACCTAGCTAAGGGAATAATCCCAACTTGTATTGCTTGCTAGAACATGGAAATGAAATACTGCTTATACTCAGACCCTCGCATGCTAAGTCCCTTAACGGTTTCATCTCTCGGCTTACCTTCGGGTCCGAGCAACGTGCCTGCTTATGTTCCTTAGAAACGCATGCTAGTCTGCTTGAATGTTGCCATGTTTTCATACAAACCCCGGAAGACTACTACGTAGCCGCTTCGTGCCTGAATGAACCTGCAAGTGTCCGGGACCGTTAGGTCACCCAAGGCAGCCCCGAACCAGGGGAATGCATCAAGACAAGTTACTCACTGATCGTGTAATCGTGTTGCCTGAGATTGGTCAAATAAATCGTGTTGCCTGAGATTGGTGAAATAAATCGTGTTGCCTGAGATTGGTTTAACCCTGACTTGCATGTCGCGGACAACTCGAAAACGAGGCATAGTTCCACGGACGGTCACCGGGGCACTGGGGCCGCTCCGATCCGGATGGAACTTCAAGTGTGGTTCATCGTGTGCAGGCGAGTGGTTTGCAGCATATCGTGTACTCGGTTGCATTCCACTTGGCCTAGGACCACATCATGTGTAGTCTATCGTGTGCTGGCGAGATGGTTGCAACATATCGTGTACTTGGTTGCATTCCATCTTGGCCTTGGACTACATATGCAATCCATCGTGTACGGGCGAGATGGTTCGTAGCGCATCGTGTGCTCTCGTTGCGTTCCACTCTCGTCTGGGATTAGTCCTTTATGGCTTTGCCAGCGACTCATGTTCATATAGATAAGTCATCCTCGCTTAGCGGCTATCCGCGTGCGAGTTACTGCATCGCATCAAGTATAACTGAGCACACCAAATACTGTCCCGTTCAATAACTCTCGTGTTGCATGTTGCATATGCTATGCTCCTGAATGCTTATACTTGCCCGTGCTTGAATTAACAATGTTTGCCTTGGACAGGGAAGGAGATGGTAAGTCTCGCCGTGTTTCCTCAAACATCGCACGGCGCACTGCCCGACACGATAGCTATTCAATGTTGCATGAAACTGATCCTAAGGCAACTAGAAAGACGACTTAATAGTTGTGCACAGAACCTGTACTACGTGTTTGGATTTGTCGAGCGGGCGAGTAGCTTCCCCACCAGTGCATTCAATGTACTGATAATCCACCAGTTTGATATGCAGGGTGCGGGAGAACCTCGTGCGGTGCGGACGCCTCCTTCGTGCGTGCTAAGGCCAGGAGTTCCCTCTGAAGCCTTGCAACGGTGCGTCCGGGACTGAAGCACATATACAAGACATAAGTTGTGAACATCGCCTGACCATCGCCTGTACAATCATTCCACAGTTGTAGCCACTTGGCACGCTTTTACTGTTTCAGAGAGAGAGGCTTGAGCGACTTGTAATCTCGGCTATACGCCGCCTGTAACACTTGTTCATATCAATAAAGAGATTACTTTACTTGTTTCAATGCTTCCGCTATAATTGTCAACTCAGAGAACTTGTTACCGAATCGCTATGCGTTCATGACTCCGCTGCACTCGGACAATCTGTGCGACTCTGTGGCTTAGAACTCTTACCGCCAGCCAATGAACCATGGCCTTGCACGGGCGTGGCTCACGCTCGTGCGGCATCACGCCCGGATGGGTTAAGCGATCGTTCCGCGGGAGCGCTGGCGAGGGTGATTCCCGCCTAGCGGGAACGGCCGATTGCCTGCGGGAGATCGGGACGTGACAGTCGGACCCCGACCCCTCGGCCTGGATCTCCTCCTTCTCTTCCTCCCTCAGCCCCCTTCTCCCCCATCCGCCCTCTTCCCTCCACCGCCATCACCATTATCGGCCACCACCACCACCCCATCATCATCACCACCTCTCCTCTCTCTCTCTGATCTCCTTCGACGGCCTCGACCTACCCCGCCACTCCTCCACCTCGACCTCCACTCCACCTCCTCCGCCACCCAACCCCGCATCAGACCCCCCCGGCCTCGACAGCCACTCCGACTCCTCACCATGAACCACCCCCCCATGGCCAGAGACTCTCCAGGCTCGAGCCACCCCCACGGCAGCTCCGGCAACTCTTGCTGGACTGTAGCACCCCCGGCCGAGGCTCCCCCGTCCGGTCGGCAGCACCCTCCCCTGATCCAGCTCCTCCGTCGACGAGCAGACGACCCCGGAGCCCTGGCCGCAGCAGCTCCGGACCACCCCGCGATGACCCCGACCCGAGCAAACCGGACACAGCAGCTGGACACAGCCCGGACACGTCCAGGACACAAATCCTGTGTCAAGACGACTCTCGGACACGTGAAAATCAGATTCACGGGGCCCTGTTCAGGTAACCCGTTCTATCTCCTCGTAGTTCCATTTTTAATTCTGTCAGTTGTGACACATAGGCTATGTGACCCTCTCGGTGTCCGTGCAACCCGCTCGGAGCATCGCGTCCTGTGGCGATCGCGGCACGCGATCCAAAAACAGGAAAAATAACAACCCGATTCACCCCGGAACGGGGTACGCCCCACCAAACGGGACGACTTGGTCGCACGCGGTCTTTACCAAAACGTGCGCGACGTTGATACGGACGTGTAGGAGTTCGGAGAAGTTGATTTGGATATGCGTGCACACCGGAATCAACGCGTATCCGCCGACACCGCCCCGTATCCGTCAGTTCTGGAATACGCTACAACTTTATGTACACACGTCGGATCGAGACGAAACTTGCGCCATCGGACTCGTAGCAATACGTTGGTCCTGTGAGCCAAGTTTGGTTCGATTCTGAGAACGTTGGCAAAATTCCGTATCGTGGGCCCCACAGGCTCCAATGACGGACGATTTTGTGACCGGCTCATCGGAATCCAATTCTGGAAGTTCCGTTGGGTTCGTATCATCGTTCCTGACTTGTTGACACTAAGTTTGGCGAATTTGGAGACGTTTGACCCTGGCACGTTTTCCGGTGCAAAGCGGCCCACATGTGGACCCCGCTTTGACCATAGACTGTCATTTTTGCCCCCTGTGTCCAAATTGGACGCAAGGACAGGCGTTTCTAGCTATTTGATATTTTTTGAGACTGTTAGTGATGTTTATTTCAGTATCCGGAGACATTCATTCTGAGATCATAGTTTCTGACACTTGGTACTTGACATCGGGACATTACATATTTGCAGCTCTCTTGCCAGGCAAGTATACCTTGCCTTGTTGTACTGTTTATATTCAGTTCTTGCTAGTTACATATTTATTTATTTTTATATAAATGTGCGCGTCCGAGCAGACTCGGGTGTAGTCAACGATGGCGTTGACGTTAGGACTTGTGTCTGACCTAGTGTCTAGTAGACCTACCTAAAGTTGTGAAGTTATTGATATAACTTCTCAGGCCTTGACACGTATCATTACACGTCACAGAGTGAGTACATGTAGGGACGCGTGCCTCATGCGCGACTGGCCATCAGTGTGAGCAACACGTGTAGCGGTATTTAGCTCAGTTGTTTATTTTATTGAGACTTGCATCATAGTAGGAGGTGTCCACGTCGTTTTCATGACTTGTACATCTATATTGGGCGGGGAAGACATCTAGTAGGCGTATGGGACACCCCCTTCATTGAGTCTTTATCCTTCGATCCATGCTCCTCGAAGATGGACGATTGCAGAGTTCCCTGAGTCGGGGGCATATGACACATATACTAGCCAGTCCCGACGATTGGTGAATTACGTCAGCATATGTCTAGCCACACATTCCCATGCGTACTACAAGGTCTTTAAATTGCATTCACTTAGATGGTTAGTACACCCCATTTATTTATTCAGTATTTACATTATGGCATGTCATTTTTATGTATCTTGCTATGTCCCTCTGAGGACCTGGTTCCCTGCCAGGTGTATATGTTCTTGAGTACTCACAGGAGCACAGATCCGGACATGTTACGTATATCCCGAGGAGGTCTTCTCTTCGAGCCTCGTGATTGTCAGATGTGGTTCTTATATGGTGTGTATCTGGTTCATTTTCATATTCTATTTCGACAGTAGATTTATTTTCATCCGACTGTCATTCTTTAGATACTTATCATTGAGATCTAGCTACATGGTTATTGTTTATTCATATTTGATTCTGTGGATGAGATTTAGATATTACCCTGTGACTTGTGATTAATTATACCACTGGTGAATTGTTGTTCATTATACAGCGTACGCACGTATATATGGTTTCCATATATTGGAGTTGCCATATATACGGACGGCTGGCATCGTTACGTATCCTAGTCCTACGTATTTTGGGACTGGGGCGTGACACCAGTGATTTGTTCCAACGTTGCTCCCACATTTTAGCTATCTTCAAAAGTCAATCCGCCATAATCTTTTGCCTTTCATTGTTGCCACAATCCGTCCACGTCTTTCGGAGAATCCGTCTACCATCGTTGCACCATCTTGCCCAAAATTCCATTTTCGCTAAACCTGAGTTGACTTCTCGAGCAGCAATATCCAAAATCCTTCAAGTCGGATCGTGTTTCATTACTCACCCAATAGCTCAAATGTGTTTCCAAAATTCGTAGTCCGTGCCCGCTATTATTCGATTCACCCATCGCTCGTTCAAATTTCCAAACACTCTTTCCATCTGTTTATTCCGAATCTTGTCCATCACCCAATTTCAACTATACTTTCATTTGCATAAGTCCATTCTCGATTGCTCAACTCAAAATTCGCTTGCTTTATTTTCATTCTTCCCAACTCAACCGACGTGCACCAACCAACTTGTATTTCCGTTACCCGAGCCCGTTCAGGCAATTTCCATCGATGTCCAACCAAAAATATTTTCAATGCCTTGCTCAATATGTGGTATCCCATATACCACTCTGAATCAAGTCGCTACTCGCATTACGATTTCCTTGCACTGATCCAAGATCCGTTCGAACCATCCCTTATGTGTGATCCTGCCATTCACAACTCAAGTCTGACACAAAACTCAGGCAATGCATCATCCAATTCTTTCCATCAATCTTGCGATGCAACTCGTGCTATATCCCATTCTCAATACTTCCAACTATTCTCAAAGTCGTCTGATACTTTTGCAACACGAGCAACCCGTGCAACGATCTCTCTTCCAAGTAATCCAACCCAATACCCAACTGTTCCACACATTTGCTGTACGAGCAACTCGTGCAAACTTATCCTGATATTCTCAAGCCAAACTCAAACCTGCTCAACCGATGCGCCACAGCCAAAATTCTAACTTCTATCCAACACATTCGCTAGACGAGCAACTCGTGCAACGATTCATTCTCATCGAATGCTTCTACTCACAACATGCCGCATAACCAAATCTCGTATGCCAACCAACTGAACCATTGATGCAATCAGAAACTCTCTGAATGACAAACCAAGCCAACCCAACGACAGCTCTCAACTTGTTGCACAAATGCAACAACGCCACCCAACTTGCTGCACGAATGCAACAACGCCTAACGAGGCTAAGCGATCTAACGAAAACCAACCAAAGCAACACAACCAAGAACAACATGCAGCCACAACCAGCAATATATAGACTTATTGCATGAAACATCCAATACGGCACTGAGTAGAGTCAAGAGCTAGACGACACGCGGAAGCTATTTAGAGTTTGTGATGTGTCACGCCCCAGTCCCAAAATATCGAGGGACTAGACACGTGGCAATGGCCAACAGCACACACCGATGGACAAACCCAATTTAATGGATCCATCGGGGCATGCTTAAGCTATAATATAACCATAAGTAGGTCCACTGATAAATGTCAAATATCTAGATCTCATCCAACAGAACAGTATAAGTACTAATAGCAAACTAGAATAACTGCTGGAAGTCAAGTTACTGTCTTATATCCAGCAAGAAATAATACTGAGTCGGGTGGAGACAAATCCACTACCGATAAATAGAAAAACAGAGACAAGGAAATATAACTAAAATATACTAGAAAATAACTAAGTATAAGCAGGGCCATCAACTGCAATCGTACCGTCGTCTGGTGTCGGTCCGTAAAGTTGCGGGTGCTCCTCGTCTGCTAAATCTGGAGAACAAAACCAGGTCCTCAGAGGGACATAACAAGATACAAAAGAATACGAGCCAAAAGTACAGTAACTGAACATGCAAGCTAGATAGGAAAGTAAACACAAGAAAGCAAACAAGACACGAGAAATCACTGCATCTAAGATGGTGGCATGCCAATGATGTTATCAAACATGACTACAAGCAAATCAGGGTGACCGCAACTCAATGGGAGATCACGGTCCTATAGAAAGTAGTCCAATGGGGACTCCCAATCTATAGTATGGCTCTTTCGCAGCCCAATGGGATCTCACGAATGAGGTAGTCAAATGAACAAGTCTCTATCGCAGCACAATGGGTACTCACAATCGAGAATGCTCAAGTGTAGTCAATGCCTAATAACAATCATCTAGGAACTAAAGAAATCAGTCGAGTCAACTCAAGGAACGTAGAGTAAACATATATCATCACAATATGACTATGAAATAAATAGTGATCCATGGGAAAGAGCAAATAATGTACATGCACGTATAATGAGAAAATAAGACTAGAGCAGCAGGAATAAATCAAAACGCATCAAGAACTATATACGACAAGAAAGTAATCAACTGGAAAGGAAAGCATGCAGCAAATGTACAAGAGTTGGCAATGTATCTTGCACGATAATGTAAAAATAAGTCAAGAAAATAAGTAGCAAACTGCAGGGTTTGGCAAGGTATACTTGCCTGGGGTCCTGGCTCCAACTGTAGCTCTGGTCTCAGTGTGATCTGCAGGTACTACTCCGGTTGCTGAAATAAACATTACCACTAGATTCAAAAAATATCAAATAGCTAGAAACGTCTGTCCTTAAGTCCAATTTGGAGACAAGGACAAAAATGACAATTCCGGGCCAATGCGGGGTCCACATGTGGGCCGCTTTGCACCGAAAAGTGTGTCAGGGTCAAAGGTCTCCAAATTCGTCTAACTTAGTGTCAACAAGTCAGGAACGATGATACGAACCCAACGGAACTTCCAGAATTGGATTCCGATGAGCCGGTCACAAAATCGCCCGTCAAGTGGAGCCTGTGGGGCCCACGACACACGATTTTGTCAACGTTCTCAGAATCGAACCAAGCTTGGGTCACAGGACCAGCGTATCTCTACGAGTCCGATGGCGAAAGTTTCATTTCGATCCGACGTGTGTACACAAAGTTACGACGCATTCCAGAACTGACGGATACGGGACGGTGTCTGCGGATATGCGCTGATTCCGGTGTGCACGCACATCCGAATCAACTTCTGCGAAATCCTGCACGTCTGTATCAATGTCGCGCATGTTTCGATGAAGACCGCAAGCGACCAAGTCGTCCCGTTTGGCGGGGCGTACTCAGTTCCGGGGTAAAACGGGGTATTGATTTTCCTGTTTTTGGATCGCGGTTCGCGATCGCCACAGGACGCGATACACCGAGCGGGTTGCACGGGCACCGAGAGGGTCACGCAGGGTTCGCGATGCAACAGACGGAATCGAAAACGGGAAACCGAGCAGAGAGATACGGGTACCTGAACAGGGCTCGAAAACCGTGTTTCTCGTGTCCGCGACGTGTCCGGTGTCCGAGTCCCCGGCGACCTAGGGCTAGGGTTTGCTGCTGTCGGAGCTCAGGCGGGCCGGAGAGAGGTTGGGGGGCAGCACTGCACGGCGGGGAGGCCGGACGGCGGCGCTGAGCGGCGGTGCGCGGCGGCGCTGAGCGGCGGAGGCGGCGTCGGGCGACCGAAGGCGGCCGGAAGGAGCTGCTGTCGGGGTAGGGGCCGCTGGGAAGGAGGCCGGGCTCGGGCTGCGGCGCTGCCGGCGGAGCTGGGCGGGAGGGGGCATCGCAGTGAGGTGGTCGGCGGGAGAGTGGCGGAGGCCGGAGTCGGGCGGCGGCGTCTAGGGTTAGGGCGGAGGAGTTGGCCGGAGAAGAGGGGTTGCACGGGATTTTATAGGCGGAGGAGAGGTCTCGGTCCGGGGTACGGGCGAGGTGGCCAAGCGGAGCGGACCGTGGCGGGCGGGGCGCCGGTGGCCGCGGGCGGGCGCTGGCCGGGCGAGGCGACGGAATTCGCGGGCAGCGTGCGGGTCTGGGGAGAGGGGAAAACGGGTTCGCGGGTTGCGGGTTCGGTCGGGCGGACCCGACCCGACCCGCTAGGCGGGTTGGACCGGCCCGGTTCAGCTGGACCGGGTTCAGCCGGTTCAGGCCGGTTTGAACCCGGTTCAGTCCGGTTTGTTTTATTTAATTATTTAAAAATAGATTTTTGGCCTTTAAAAAATGTTTTCGGGGTCCAATAAATTTCCAAAAAATTATCCTAAGTCCAGTATTTTATTTTACACCCAAAAATATTATTTTCATAATATTTTAATAGTAATTAACAGCAAATAAAAAATTATTTAATTACCAAGAGTCTAGGTTTTAATTACAGAAAAATTCCAGAAAATTGTGAAAAGTCAAAATTAATAATTCCTGAAAATCAGGGGGCTTACATGATGAAACGAAGGACCAAGTCCAAAGAAATGAACCAGGCGCTCTGATACCAATTTGTCATGCCCCAATCTCCCGCAAGCTCAATAGTCCCCGCTGAACGTGAATCACCACGTTGCAGCTCTCCCGCAGGACAATCGTTCTCATCGGGACGTGATGCCGTACGAGCCTGGAGTTGCGCTCGTAAAAGGTGATGTTGTCAAACACCAAAGTTATCATCGAAACGACCAAGTTGCAGCGGAAGTCAAGTATTGTGTACCAAGCACACATCAGAGTAATACGCAGCGAAGCTCACGATAGGGTCCAAATGAAATGCCCCGAAGGCAATGCCACGAAGGCGATGCCACGAAGACGATAAAATACTCTTGCTCTTTTCTCTAGCCCACAAAGGTACTTACAGTTCATACATCATGTCTCGTATATCTAAGCAGCGCCAATACGCCTGCGTACCTGAAATATTGCCCACAAACGTGGGTCAGTACACAACCGTACTGGTGAGCGGGGTAACCCACTCGCCTAAGCCGACACTAAGTAAAATAGTGAATGCACACAGTTATATGGTGATCTTTCTAGTTGAATCCTAGATTCATTTCATGGCATAGGGATAACATGTTAAGAAAAGCTGTAAAGCAGTTTAAGCATGCAAGCATTTAACTCAAACCAATCGACAAGCAATATATAAATCCAACCCGAAGGAAACTAGCATGCAAACCGTCCTACTCAATGCCATCGCTTGCACGATAACATATCGAACCATCAGTCTCGCCTCAATATTCATCCTCAACCAAAGTTTATATCACAATCTCAAGTGCACACTCTTGCCGAGGCAAGGTGGCCGCGCCTACACGAAAGCCAAATCAACAAAAGAAAAGCAAGCCAACTTTTATACTATATGAAGTCACTGGCTAAAAGTCATAAAGGACATTGATCGGACCAAAATCAATAGGACAATCCTACCCGATCCAGGGCTGGGCAGCTACTCCCTCCTGGTGGTATCGGACTACCAGCACTGCGCCTAATCGTGCGATGCCATTGTTTCCTCTATGGTAGAACGGTCCCGGTGTCCCGGTGCCTCATCCCGTTCCAGGAAACCAAACCCTGTGCCACACAGGTTGTCCGTGACAATGCAGACACAGTAGGTATGACGAGAGGATCGAAACATTCTCGCCCCACCAAGCGATCCTAGACTCGTTCAACCGATATCCAACCGAAATATCCATAACCATTCTTCCAACATATCCAACCAAGGAATCCAAATCTCGACCTCAATATATAGCCCAAGGCACCAAAATATCAAGTGTTTCATAGGCACAATGCCTCTTCTCAACACAGAGTCCAAATTGGTGCAACACCCATGCTCAAAGCAATCCCATGGCCCAATGCTGTTTCAGTGGCACAATGCCCCATTCGAGGCACGATGCCCCATCAAGCGGCACAACACCCTCGCCGATGCAGTTGTTCGGTTTTGAACCACAACTGCTCGCTTTGTAAGACAAAACGACCAAGTGATACTCGTGCATGGATGCACGTTCGCTCGCCCGAATTCCCGATATTTCCATTTGCCTCAATGTATCATTTCCAACTCGTCCAAGTATAATCCCAAGTATCCAACCGACTGCTTCAAATGCATAATCCAACTATCGCATCCAACTATCCAACGCGTAAATCATATCAAGCCACAATCCTACCAAGCCAACGACGTACACTCTATGCACGCCTCAGTGTAGTAATTCTCAATATTTTAGCCCAAGTGTTCAAGCCTTTATGTGTTTCCATATTATTAGGCATGAAGGAGTAGAGGAGAAGGGAAATAGCCCACTCACAATGTTTGATCCTGTTAGGCATTCTGTCCTGCCGATACGGCCAATCCCTTGAACCTGTGGTCCGATGCAAGCGCGATCTACTCAACTGGTATGACCGTGCGAGCAGGCCGTGCTCTTCAAATCATCCGACCAATCAGACTAAGGAAGACGGCATTATCGCTCCCATCCAGCTATTCAGTACTGTTCTGAACGAATACCTGATTTCCATCGAACCCGCTAGCCATCTGCACATTGAAACAAACTCGATTAATCCTTCTTCCCAAAATCCAATAATTCAAATATAACCAGCATTTGATTTATTCAATCCGACTCAGCGTAACGCTCCGAGCGGTTGGGGGGCGTTACAGTACCTCCTACGATATTAGTTCATGTAGGAGTCTCGGCTGCCTTCGGGGGTTCTCTTCCACCTGTTCCGAGGACTACTCCAGTTGCTTCGGAGGGACTTCCATCACCTCTATTTTTAGGAGATACCGCGCCGATGGTTGCACTATTTAGAGAGATAATGGAATTACAGAGGTCACAGATAGAAGTCCAGCACAGGCAGTCAGATTTGATGCGGCAGAGTATGGAAAACGTCCATCAGATAGCTATAACAGCAGTTCAGAAAGAGGCTCCTCCACAGCCACAGGATATTCAGATCAAGCCAGGCAACATTCAAAATTTCAAGAAGCTTGAGCCTCGAGTTTTCAAGGGTACAAAAGGTATAGTCTATGCTGACGATTGGCTTGAAGATATCAAGCGACTCATGAAGGTGTCCCGTCTTGCAGAGGATCTGAAGGTTGAGGTGGTAGGACTTCAACTGTTCGACGTTTCCCGTACTTGCTTCAGGAATGAGCCAATTCTTATTGATGCGGGGCAGTCTTGGGAGATATTCAAGGATCTCTTTAAGAAGAAGTTCTTTCCTCGGAAGGACATATTGGAATTAGGAAGGCAATTTGAGAGCCTTACACAAGGAAGCATATCCGTAGAGGAGTATGCCGCAGAGTTCGGGAGGCTGAGCCAATTTGCGGAGTACTTGGTGAGAGAGCCAGAAGTTCGGGCTATCCGTTTCTGCGAGGGTCTGAATTGGGAAGTGAAGATTCTCATTCCGTCTTTCTACGAGACGTATTCTGAGATACTTTCGGAGGCACGCAAGGTCGAGCGAGAGTGGAACTTGAAGTCGAAGAGGGACCGTGATATGTTTGGGGATGACAGTAGCAGTGCGGGACCGGCAAAGAGGCCACGGTTTCAGCAACAGCAGTTTCCAGTACAATTCGGAGCCTATCAGCGGCAATATCAGATGCCAGAACCTATTGTTGCTCCAGTACAAGCTCCAGTACAGCAGATACCACAGCAGCCTCAGAGACAGGTACAACAGGCTCCTCAATATACCTATTATAAGAAGACTGGGTACACATGGAAGATGTGCCGGAAGAGACTTGGAGCATGCTTACATTGTGGATCAACGGAGCATATGGTGAAGGATTGTCTCTGGACACTACAACGTCCAGGCCAGGATGCATATCGAGGGCAGAGAGGTGGGGTTAGGCCACCTGTAGCACCACAGATTGCTCATCACCCACAGAGGGAGCTACCTCGGCAGGGTGGAGCATTTGTGATGACGGTCGAGGAGACCAATACTACAGGTGATGGGTTAGAGAGTCCGTTCTTTCTTTCTGTTCCTTTCATCTATTTTGATTGATTGATTCTTTACTACCTTTTGGATGCTTGTGTTATATAGTTAGTGTAGCTATAGAATACCATGACAGAGACAACAGTAATAAGACAGGTGGAGACCATTACCATGCATGTTATTCTTTGTATAGGACTGTTCTTAGTGAGATAAGACCTTATTAGACTATGATTGCTGGGGGTTTGACCTAGAAGGAGTATGATCACCCTTAAATTTCGAGGACGAAATTATTTTAAGGGGGATAGACTTGTCACTACCGTATTTTCTAGAAAAGGGTATTTTGGTCATTTTATAATTAATTAAATATTGTGCATGTTAAATATTTATTTATTGTATTATTTATTTATTATTAGCATATTAGATTTATTTTTGGACTTGTGTTAGTGGATCTAACTAGTTTAATTTAGACTCATGGACCAACATGTATTAATTGTTAGAATTGAGCCCAACTAGAAAGCCCATTAATTAGGAGGATGATTAAATTAATTAAACCATTGGACTAGAAGCTTTCCTCCTTAATTAATTTCTTCATGAGAGGCCCCAAGTGGTATTTTAGACTTTACATAGTAGCTTGAGGGAGGGGGCAAGTGAGGCCTATATA
>JAYESA010002415.1:0-23687 GCA_036927795.1 Iris macrosiphon
ACTATCCAACCCAACCCACCCCACCACCATCTCTTCATAAACCAACCTTCCCACACCTGACCTCTGTCCCCATTGTCTTCTCCAACTCTCATTCAAACTGGTAGAATTTTATCATTAATCCTCACTACTCCTGCTCAAAATCATTCATCTTTCTGACTTTCTTCTTTGTCTTATTTATTTTTTTAGCTTAAAACTTTAATGGCTTGCACCCTTGTAAAAGACATGTGGGGTTTTCAACAGAGACCACATCAAATCAACAGGGAACCCATATAACAATTAGGTGGCTTAAACTTCTAATTCACCAGAATGGTTCTCCAGAATGTTAGTGAGAAATCAAATATCTCATTCTTTTAAATATCTAAATTTCACCCTTTTAATACTTTTTCGGACCCCTCGATCACATATTTAAAGAACCATTATTAGTAAATCACCTATTTAAAGAACCATTATTAGTAAACAGTAATATATATATATATATATATGGGACGGGATATTGCATCAATATTGTACCAAACAATCTTAACCATAATATTTTTTTCAATCATGTGGCTATAAAGCATCCCATAAAGTTGCTGTCCTGTCAGCATGTTTTGTAGCCACATGATTGAAAAAAATGTGTGGTCCATATATATATATATATATATATATATATATATGAGAGAGAGAGAGAGAGAGAGAGAGGGAGAGAGAGAGAGAGGAGAGATGAGAGCAAATATACAAGTCTCAAGTATCGAAGCAGCACGTCGATTGAATAACTTTTTGCCAGCTTGATTATCTAAATTCTGAAGTTCATACTTTGTAAAATAATAATAATGTAATTTGTGCAAACAATTACTTGTAACTTCAATAACTCTAGAATTTGAATATGACCTGCCAGCATTTAAATTTCATTAAATACGATATCAGCTAGCCTCAAAAGCCTATGCCTTCAAATTTACCGCATCCAAATTATATTGTCCTAAAGTAGAAATGAGATGTTATGACTATGGATAGCTTTGAGACTAAGAGAAATCCACATATTGGATGATCATGACTTCTATCTCTATGGTACTTATCAGGATAGTTGGCCACTATTAGCATCAATCTCATCAAGCCCTACTTTCTATGGTTCTATGAGGGTGATCATCAGGGTCCTCACACAACTGTAAAGCTTCCTTTCTAAGACATGATGATGGAGTTTGGTGGGAAATGAAGCTTTTGGGAAGTTCAATATGGGCATTAAGAGTGCCAGCTAAGTTTGGATTCTTGGTGCCTCATAAGTATCACTCCAAACAAAATTCTCAAAGAAGTCTCTTTTTAAACAAATATATTGAGCTTCACATCGTTATCTGACTAAGGATTGAGTCTGGAGTTGGTCCCCATTTGAGACCCAACCTGGACCAGCAAATGGTGTAGGAATTAATCCCATATCTACCAATTCAAAGAGCAGAGAAATTTGGACCCTTTTCACATTGTGCCGGGGTTTAGTTGAGAAGTTAGGCTCGGTGTAAATTGTATAGTTTTGATCCTATGAAGCACATCACTCAAGAAATTGTAAACCTGCCCGGAACTAGTGATGGTCAAAACCAGGCATAAGTCCTCTCAGATATAATCAGTGGTGGTGTAATTGGAGTAAAGGGTGTCATATTCTTCTATATGAAGAGACATTTTTCATGCTCATATTTCCATACTTGCTTAACATAACAAAATCTGAATCCGTGGTTTATATAAAGATGATTCTATGGAATAAGTTGCTCAACACTGGGACACAATTGCCGGATTCTACAAATCATCCTTCCCAAATCATTTTCTACCCTGCTGAACACTCTACTACAAAAGCAGGTTTATATAAAGAGGTTGAATGAATGTGCTCAGTACTATTTTTGAGCAAGTTGATACCATGTACATTTAAGTTTTTGAAAGTTACTCCTTCTGTTAGCCTCCCGCACCTCTTAATATTCACAAGCAAAGCACGTTACTGATTGGGGCTTTTTTGCGTATCTTTTCCTCCTGTCCCATTTTATGGGGTGAGAGCTGGATTCATACATCGATCTAATGTTTTTAAAATAAAATTTGTGACAGATTGATTAAGCCTAGGTTGATTTGATACCATGTTAAAATTCCTACCAGTGCACCAGAACTCTAGAGCACTGGTAAGGAATGATAGACATATATTTATATTATTTAACATTAAATTAATGTTTTCATATGGATTGTCTAGTCTCTAATGGCATGAGATGCCCAGGCAAAAGAAGCAAAGAAATGTAATAAATATGACCCAACTAATGGGGAGTTAACAATGGTGATGAGTTGCTGTTCACATGACCCCTCTTTAGAGATTGAGAAGGATGTTGGCTACGCCAACAAGTAGCTTCACTAGTGATTCTTCCACATCTAGTCATATATAAGAACCCAGGAAAAAAAAACACACACACACACACACACACGATATTCTTCATGCATGTCAGGAATTCGTATAGGTAGGGGCAAAATTGTCTTTCTGCACTCACCTTTAGCAGTGTTAAGTTCCAACTTGCATAAGTGTGATACTTTAAGGTTCTAGTTTGAGAGATCAAATTTCATGGTATAAACGAACTAATAGAATTATAAAAAATTATACAGGATCTAGTTGCAAAAACATGATATTTCAAGGTATTTAAGTAAAAAATAGCTCAATTTATGTATTTGACTGTTTAATAAATAATGAAGCTGATTTTGCATTAAAAGTTTTGATATGATCTATTATGGTGTTGGTTTTGGAAAAAAATATCCTTGGAAATCACATTCAAGAAATGTATCTATTATACCAAAAAGAACATTAGTTTTCGAGAATTACAAATTATACAAAATAGGTGAAAATATTAATCTTACCTACATGGTGATTGGGCTTACATTTCAGGGATTGTCATTCTAAGACAAGAATATCGCAATTCATGTGCCAAACACAATCCAGAGGATACTAAGAATATACTCTGCTTCCTATAAGTAATATAAGTCACATTACATAATTTGCATTCAAGAACAAGGGTGAGCAACATTGCTCGTGTGGATAACATTTAGATTATCATAGGACTAATAAAAAACAACATGAATAAAGCCTTTATCTCAAAGTTTTAGTTTCGGTTTCACAAATCATTTTCTTGTTATTACGGGTTATATCCAATGTAACATTAGCGAATGTCATATCCTTCAACACAATCTCACTCCAAGTTCCTCTACGTGTATAACTAGCTGCTAGTAGATGTATGACAGAGAAAAATATAAGTTACCAGGCATATTATTGAGAATTCTTCTCTGGAAGTTTATAAAATAATAAAGAGGCATCTCTCACATTAAACTACTTATAAAAAATAGAAAAATCATGTCAAACAAGTAAGTTTATGAGAGAGAAATCACTACACAAACTGTACATTCCAATTTGGCAGAGCAACCAAAACAATTACATACAAACGATAACCTATTGAACATAAAGGGGGATAGAGAAAACTATGCATCCACAAAAATTTGCACAAGTTCATCAAATTTTAGCTTTCTGCCTAAATACAGGTGCTATGTTGCTGGTCGGGATCTCAATATTTACAGTAATATCATACCTGAAAATTGTGCCAACGTCTCAAGTAAAGGCCAGAGGTCTGTGTTTTGAGGAAAACCTCATTTTCTTTCCAAAGAAATCAGAAGACTTTGAATGTGGCTGCTTTTTCGTAGAGTGGTCAACAGAGTCAACTGATAACGATACATGTCAACTGTATCGAATCGTTTTTCCGGGTCAAATCGGTAAAGAAACTAAAAAAGAGAGGCACAACAAAAAATAATGTCCACACGATGATTCAATCATGTCGAAGATCAACGTGCTACAATGTGCCGATAAAAGTTCATAATCAACAAAATGTAATAATTACCTTTTGTGAAAATTGTATACGATAAATTCACAATGTTCATTTATCTTAATAATAATTTCACCAAAAGTATGTATTATTGGAGTACTTTGTATATATATATATATATATATATATATATATATATATATACACACACACACACACACACCAGAGGTTGCATATTCGAGCAACGGGGGAAGCGCATTAATTCCCTTGTGGGGGGAGTTATGTGAGGAGGATGTGGTGCGGCCCATGAGCATGTGCGGTGCGGTGCGGCCCGGGTGCGGATGTAGTGTGGTTCGGGTGTGGTGCCTTCGGGCCGGGATATAGACTTGGTCTGGGTTTGTAGGCATTCGGATCGGAATTTGTTGTAGTCCTTTAGGCTGAGTTGTAGGCCTTCGGGTCAGAATTTATTGAATTTTTGTGCATGTGCGAGGGTTTAAGTGTATATATATATATATATATATATATATATATATATATATATATATATATATATATAATGGGTGATGAGTGTGGGATAGTGTACATGTCTCATGGGAATTGGTTTGAGAGTCCGAGTAGGATATTTGGGCTAAGTTGGGTTCAACTAGCCCAATAAGGATAGTTTTGCAATGTCAATGGTTGTAGATGTTTGTCAATATTTTTGGAGCATGAGGGAGATTAAATAAATGAAACATCTATTTTTCAACTATATTAGACTCAATCAAGATTAATATTATAAATTTTGTTGGAAGAAAAAGGTCGTGCATTGCTCAAAATATCAAAGCCATGGCAAAGTGTCATATATCTAAAAGAAGATTTTAGAAATTAATTCTTTAAATATATCTAATTAAACAAAATAATAAAAATAATTATAAATTAAAAAATTACCCCTATTCCAAAATGAGGGGGCTTACAATGTGTTTGGTCCTATCATGCTGTACTGGATTGTTGGCGATATTGATGGCTAACTGGTTGTCACACCACATCTTCATCTTGGCTCCTTGATCCAGCTTCAGCTCCACCAGCATACTCTTCAGCCATAGCAGCTCTGCAACTCCCAAGGCCATAGCTCTGTACTCCGCTTCAGCTGTCGATCTGGCCACCAACGACTGCTTCTTACTTCTCCAAGAGACCAAGTTGCCTCATACAAATATGCAATAGCCCAAGGTAGACCTCCTGTCATCAGTACAACTAGCCCAGTCAGAGTCACAGTATCCCTCGATGCTCAAGTGACCATTCTTCTTGAATATTAACCCCTTTCCGGGCACCCTTCAAGTATCTCAGAATCTGGTACATTGCGTCTATATGACCCTTCTTTGGGCCATGCATGTAGCGGCTCACTACACTCACTGCAAAGCAGATATCAGGATGTGTGTGACTCAAATAGATCAACTTGTCCACCAGTCTCTGGTATCTATCTCGGTAAACTAGTTCTCCAGTCTCAGCACACAACTTGAACCCCTGGTTGATCGGCGTCGCTGCAGGTCTGCATCCCAACATTCCTGTCTCTGTGAGAAGGTCCAGCGCATACTTCCTCTGAGAAAGAACAATTTTCTCTGCTTCTCGAGCAATCTCAATCCCAAGGAAGTATCGAAGAAGGCCAAGGTCCTTCACATCGAACTCCTTGACAAGCTTTTTCTTGAGTCGGGCAATCTTCTGCTCATCATCTCCTGTGATAATGATATCGTCCACATACACCGCAAGCATAGTGATATGGCCTCCACTCTGGCGAAAGAACACAATATGATCAGCATTGATCTGCTAATATCCCATCCCTATTATCGCCCTCCTGAATCTTTCAAACCATGCTCGAGGAGACTGCTTCAGTCCCTAGAGGGACTTCTTCAACCTGCAGACCTTACCCACTGTCTTATCGGTATAGAATTCTGTTGGTATCTCCATGTACACTTCCTCCACTGGATCTCTATGAAGAAATGCATTCTTCACATCCAGCTAGTGTAGCTTCCATCCACCATTCGCTGCCAAAGAAATCTGGGTCCTGACGGTGCTCATCTTCGCCACTGGTGCAAAGGTCTCATCATAGTTAATATCGTACGTCTGACTGTATCATTTTGCCACCAGTCGAGCCTTGTAGCGCTTTACTTTTCCATCTGGGTTCTGCTTCACAGTAAAGACCCACTTGCATCCGACTGCCCTCTTTCCCTTTGGCTCTTTTATCAGTTCCCAAGTGTGATTTTTCTCAAGAGCGCCTAACTCTTCGTGCATCTTCGTTTTCCACTTTGGATCGTTCTTGGCAACCTGCCAATTGTTAGGTACAGTAATACTATCCAAAGATACAATGAATGCTCCATGAGAAGAAGAGATGTTATTATATAAAATAAACTGAGTAAGGTCCCAACCATATCTATCAGGAGGATTTTTCGCATTGCTGCGAGTGGTCCTCCTGTCATCCTCACTTTTTCAACTAGGGATAGTTTGGTAAATTGGCTTGGGTAGATAAATTTTAGGAATAAATAATTATATTGGTAGGTTATAGAAATTATTGAATGATTGTATTATAGATTAAATGTGACTTGAGTTATTTATTTTGGTAAGAGAGACTAGTCCAATAATTAGACTTGACACTTGTAGGCCCAACTAGATTTGTCATGACAACATGACCCAATAGACCCATTTCCATTAATTAATTAGGTGTATTAGAGATAATTTAGATTAGTTAGAACCCTTCCTAATATACCCTCCTTAATTAATATTCATAATGAACCATTGGAGGGACAAATTGAACAATTGACAATCACTTGGAGAAGGAGAAAAATGGGCCGGCATAAGAGCCTCTCTTCTCTCTTTCCTCTTATTTGTTCATTCATTTTTTTTATTTCCAATTTCATAGATCCCCAATTCCTTCTTCCCTCCAACAATTCACCTTCATTTTCTTCTCAAATTCTTCACTCTTAGAGCCTAAGAGCTTGTAGAAGTAAGGAGCACAAGGAGAAGAAGCTTTGAAGCTAGAGATCATGTCCGAAACGTGTCCAATTATATTTTTATTAGAAATATATATCCCAATTGGTAATTCCTAAAATTTTCTTTTATTGTAGCTTCTTAATCATGCATTTGACCCCTAAGAATCACCCTATGGCATATGATTACCTACAGGAACAAGTTTTAGGCTAATTGGTTATGAATTGTGAATTCTATGTTGTAATTTGTATACATGTTGGGAGAATTACGAGATTGACACATCGATTGTGTGTCATAAGACCAATTAGATCTAATTAGACTTAGATCGGGGTTGTGGGACTAGGTATGTGTCCACAAATGGATACGTGTAAACCGTATCACAGTATTTTGTGATACGATGTGATACGGAGCTCTAATTTGGATGTTTTGTACAATTACTCTTCATTTCTTATTATAGAAAGTTGTATTAGATATATTATTGTGTAATTGATATGTGTGTATGTTTATTATGGTGAATTATAAGTTTTGGCATCTCTATTGGGTGCGTATCGTAGAGTATCGTATTGGTAGCATATCAAATATTTGATTTAATGCTCTAGAGAGTGTTATATATATATATATATATATATATATATATATATATATATATATATATATATATATATATATATATATATATATATATATATATATATATAAGTATAAGTGTATCCAGTACATATCAGTAGTGTGGGTGCTAGGTGAGTATATTTTGGTGCACAGTTCATCGTAGACCCTGAATGTAGTGTCCAAATGAGTGATGATGAGTGAAGTTGCACACATTCATGTGTACTTATGTACAAATACATAATGTTATTTAACTAGTAAGGTCTCGGGCTGGAGATGCAACTATAGACAGTTGCAGTTGTGGACATATAGAGGGTCCAGGCAGCAGTGAGCACTGCTTCCAAGCAGTATGCAGTGAGATATTGAACAGAAGTACACGGAGTTACTCGTGCACAGTAAGATATTGCACAGATATTGCTGAGCTCGTGAACTGCTATTTGTTTTGAGCACTACTATGTGCAAGTGCTTGCATGTGTGCAGCAGTGCACCGAGGGACGATCTTAGGTTCAGATAAGTTGTATGCAGGCATGGAGATGAAGGGGGACTGGATCTGCAGGTTACAAAATAATGCACTTAGCAGTAGGTGAAGACCTTGCACACAGGTTGGTGCTGCACCTGCACTTGTGCAGAGGCTGCATAACAGTCAATACCGGGCACATGCTTGTACTTGGGAAATTGGGGGAGGTTACTTGGAGACTGAACATCTGTAGCAACAACAAATAGCAGTTGGGTAATTTAGAGTTATCAGTTGGTATATCAGGACTATATTAAAGGAAGAGCATAGCAACAATTAGTATGGGTACTATGTTGGTTTGGTATCAGCTATCATGTAGGTAGTTATGTGTGTTGGTTATAGGATCTCAGGAAGTGAGCGTCCCTTAGTATCAGTCCTAGTTGCTATCAGTTGTGATAGTTAGTATTAGATGCATGTTAGCATAGGTTAATATTTAATTAGTAGGTTAGTGTCACGACCCGCACCCAATATAGGGACACGAGTACGCGGGTACGTCCAGCCTACGCCGCAGCATCGGCGGTAGAACGCTGTCTAGGTCACAATACTATCTAATCAATCTCACACGAATATCCAACTCCATAAGGAGACACAGATATATCAATATAATATGAAATACTCAACCACAGAACTAAAGCACGATAAGATATTGAAGGAAATAATCGAAATACAACCACAAAGTCTAAACAACAATATAATCTAACTTCAAACAATAACATCAAAGTCTCAATATATGCCAAAAATAAATTCGGTCCCAAAATCTGCTAAAAAAAACTAACTAAAATAACTAGTGATTCTGGCTAGACTCCCGGTAATCACATATGAGCTACAAGGTCCAAGGCTGCAGCTACTTTTGTCACGACCCACACTCGAAAAATCGGACATGAGTCGTGGGTACGTCCAGCCTACGCCGCAGAATCGGCGGTAGAACGCTGTCTAGGTCCGTTCTAGGTCACAACTATCTATATCTCACAATGACCTGTCAAGATAACCTCTCCAAAAGGAGGGCAACAATATGATATATATAAACTCAATCACAATAACTAGAGGAAGAGTAAAAGCACAAAAAGATATCAACAAAAGAACCAAAGAACCAAAGAGAGCAAGTACAATATCCAAAATATACAGTCCAAGTCTGAGAGCCTATAATATCTCACAGTAAATAGCAAAATAATAATACAGTTATCCCAAACACCAACTGGGAACAAACCCAGTGAAATCCACCTAGCTATACTAGGGCGCTAGCGGCGTCTCCTCAGCTGGGATGGGCTCCTCCTCAATCTCAGGGTCACAACAATCGTCGACACCTGGCCCGTAGTAGGTCGGGCAAAAATTCTCAGGATCCTCTGAAAAATATATCCAGTCAGGATTGGAGCAAAGTACATAACTCTGAAAGCAACTCCAAATACATGATAAGGTGTATATGACTAGCAATAGAAAAGAATACAAGATGCACAGGAAAATAAATACAGGATAGAACTGATAAAGTAACTACAATGTAAAACTAGGGAACAATACAAGTAATAGAGAAGTAACTGCAAGTGAGAAAATAGGAATACTAGCTAAGTGCCTTGAGCAGAAGTTCGTTATATGATCGGGTTAGGTTGCACATGATTTATTCTACGATAACTCCGTTATGCATGAGTTGCATAACCAACATACACATGAATACTGTTTAGATTTGATCACATAACCAACTTTTACTCCCCTCCCCCACTAATACTCTTGGATCCAACCACGACACGCTACGTACATGATAAATAACTCGTACACATGAAGGCGAGAGCACACGATGTACATGAAGCACATGAGAATCAATACCCGAAGCAAATGATGAAATATACGTGATAGAGTACCCGCTGAACACAGTAAGGGGATAACATCTCATGACGGGGTCCAACTAGTACCAGCTCATAAAACAATGTGTCAGAATCAAGTATTAACAGTTCTAGAACAGGTGATATATACGCTATCATGAAATAGAAACAATCAGAGGTAGGTACTCGCCTGACGTCCTGAGCAACTGGTGAGGATCGAGATCCGGACTGGCGTCGCAAAGACCTATTGCAAAAAACAAGATTAAACAAGGTTCTAAAGAGTTAAACAGATATAAAGTAATTAAAAATAAGCTTCTAGGGTTATTCTAGGTCAAACCGGTAAAATCTGGGTCAAAAAGTCAACCCGGGGTCCAAAAAGTCAACTCTAGGCCGAAACTAGGTCAAACGTTGACTTTGGCGGTCAACCGGGGCAATTACGGTCAACTCTAGGTCAAACTAGGGTGCCCCTAAAATTTTAGGTCAAAACTAGCTCATTAAGCTAGTAAACCCTCAAACTCGCCTCCTTGAGATACCGGGATACCCTCGGTATTCGATATCTCAACCTATGCTATATACCCCGCATATACCCACTAAAGCATATATTAATACACACACACACACACACACACACACACACACACACATATATATATATATATATATATATATATATATATATATATATATATATATATATAACCAACTCTAACCTCATTCCTAGGCAAACGCCCAATACCTTGAGTATCCCAAGTTACCTTCAATACCTTGATATCTCAAGGTATTTGAGATACCTACCTTACCCCTCTCTAACACTAACTAACTAGCTATATATATATATATATATATATATATATATATATATATAGCGCTCTCTCTCTCTCTGCTGCTGCTACTACCTGCTGCTGCTGCTGCCACTAGCTAACTGCTACTACTGCTACTGCAAAATGCTACTGCTGCTGCTGCCATTAGCTAATGCTGCTGCTGCTGATGCCCTTTGCTGCTGCTGCTGCTCTCTCATCTCCCCCTCATCTCTCTATCTCACTCTCCCTATTTCACTCACTCACCCTCTCAAACAACACACACTATACACACACACACACACACACACACACACACACACACATACACACACACACACACACACACACACATATATATATATATATATATATATATATATATATGCACACTCACACACACATATATAGATACACACACACATATATATATGTGTATATACACACACACACACACACACATATATATATGTGTGTGTGTATCTATATATGTGTGTGTGAGTGTGCATATATATATATATATATATATATATATATATATATATATATATATATATATATATATATATATATATATGTGTGTGTGTGTGTGTGTGTGTGTATGTGTATATATATATATATATATATATATATATATATATATATATATATATATATATATATATATATATATATATATATATATATATATATATATGTGTGTGTGTGTGTGTGTGTGTGTGTGTGTGTGTGTGTCTATATATGTGTGTGAGTGTGCTATATATGTGTGTGAGTGTGCATATATATATATATATATATATATATATATATATATATATATATATATATAAACTTAAAAACTCTAGTACACACTCTCCAAGACTAAACCAACCCGCGCACAAGTCCGAAACCTAGAAACCAAGTCAAAATGGCCATTTGGTCATTTCGACGAACACTTGGTGTGCGGCTCGCGATACCTCATGAAACGCACACCAAACCTACTCGGAATTGACCCAAAATTTATCCACGAGTTCTAATCGATGTCTAGAACCTCAAAAAAAAATGCTAACTCTCTGATTCTAGGTCCGTGGCAAAATTTCATATGCACGTGGAACCCATGACGAAGAAAAAACCCCCAAATCGTTCGAAATGCTCAAAACTCCATTATACGATCTCACGTGTCCGAACGGAGATACGTACTTACCCTCAAGACACCCAAGCACGTCTACCTAGGTCCGTCTAACCTAGGGCAACACCCAAAATTGGGCAAATCTCAGATTTTATACAAAATTGACACAAAACCTAATGTCAAAGTCTCCAAACACAACCAAACAAGTTCTAACTTTCTCCCATGGGTAGCCCTAAGGTCTAGGAAGGTTCTAAACAACTAATTATACTATATTAGAGCAATCACTAAGAGGAAAGTTAGGGTTTACCTCTTGGGAGTTGAAATCCCAAGGTCAAAGTCTCCAAAACCCTAGAAATCACCACACTCAAGCCTCCAAGCCTCCAAGCCAAGCCTTTACACCAAGTCTAGGCTTTACACACCTAGGTTAGGGGAAAATGAAGGGTTAGGGTTTATATTTATGGGAGAAATAAATGAAGGAAGAGAAGGAATGGTAAGAAACTTACTTGAAATTGAAGAAAATTAAATGGAAGAAGTGAAGAAGGAGAAGGGAAGAAGAAAAATAAAGTAGGAGAAATGAAAAAGAAAGGGAGGGGGCCGCCCATGTGAAGAATTAGTAGGTTAGGGTTTGTGAACATAACACAATGTCCAAAATACCCTCTAAATTAGTCATCCAAAAATAGGGTTTGGGTTTGGGGTTTCCTTAAACTATTCTAACTAATCCAAAACAACCCAGCTAGATAATTAAATATAAAAATAACCATTCTACACCAATAAATAAGTCTGACAGGGATGTTGGTTGGGTCTGACATGGGTCCACTAGGGTCTGACATGGGTCCAGGCTAGCAAAAATCCTAAAACAACCAATAAAAATAATACAACCAACTAATTAAATATAAATATAATTATTTATGATCAATAAATAATTTACCAAATTAAAATAAAAAGAAAATCCTACTTTCTAGAATTGGGTAGTGACAACTCTCCTTGTGGTCCGTAATATGTCGGACACCAGTCCTCTAAGTCGCCGTCTGAAAAATATATCCAGTCAGGATTGGAGCGAAGCACAACCCAATAGTAGTTCCAATTAATTGACAAGGACTATAAAATAATAAATAGAGGATGCTATATACTGAGAGAAAACAATAAACATATGCAATGACAAATAGTAAAGAGAACATGCAATGTAGACAATAGGGTACATTCAGTGCATATATGAAATAAAAGAGCATATATGAAATAAAAGAGAAAGGAACTACAATATCAGATTTAAGGCAATATAATCTATGAAACTGAATATGAAGAACTGTAACTATTCTAAGTGTTTAAAATACTTATTTTGATATGTAATCGGCTTGAAAACTTGTACGATAGCTATATGGTCTGGCTAATCATACGTGAGGTGTATGATTAACACTAACAATGTTTTACAATTTACAATGGGAATATGATCACATCTCTTACTAGCAATTTCCTCCGCCCTAACTAGTACAGTGGATCCAACCATGACACGTTACGATACACGATCATTGTCCAATAATAATACCATATACAATATCTAAAATCAATGTCGTATACGATGTCAATACGATAACAATTATAATATCTCATGACTGAAGATCCAAGCTATATACTAGTCCATGTACCATAGTGTCAAGAATCAGATGCAACATTTTTAAGTACTTGAAATATAGAAATTATCAAATATGGAAAAATATTAGAGAATGTACTCGCCTAAAATCCTGAGCATGGTATGTCTCTCGATATCCAAGCTGGTGTCACACAGATCTATTTATGGAATATTATATCAATACAAGGTTCTGGAATAAAAATAAGTTAAACTAGTTCAATTCTAGGTCAAGAAGCCATTTCTAAGTCAAACCGACTATTTCTAGGTCGTATGAGTCCAACTCTAGGATACTAGTTCGATACGCTATGAAACTAAGCTATACTAACTAATCTAAGATACTATGAGATGCACAAAATACCGTATCCTAAGATACGTAAGTTTTGAATATAAAAATAGTAATTTATATATAGATACAAGTCAATATATATAGTGTCTTAGCTAATCAATGCAATTTGGATACCTTGGCCTTGCACTAATGCGTATCATACTACCTCACACCTATCTCGATACTCAAACTCAATACCTTGTTATCGACCATTACCTTGATATTACCTTGGTATCCCAAGGTAATTCAATCCCAGGGAATATAGCCAATATACATAGCTAACACCCAAAACCTTAGACTATACTAATATAACTAGATTACATGCTAACCCATATATATATATATATATATATATATATATATATATATATATATATATATATATATATATATATATATATAGAGAGAGAGAGAGAGAGAGAGAGAGAGAGAGACACACACACACACACACACACACTAATACAATACATATATAATCTATTAATACAACATATAGTTAATATAGCTAACTACTAACTTATACCTATTAGTACATAGCTGCATAGATACTACTAAACTAGTTATTACTCAACCACTAATATAACATTTATACATATATTAGTATACATATTTAGCTATCTACATAATCAAGTATATATATAACTAACTAACTACAAACTAATACACAACTCATCTAACCCAAAACCTTACCTGATACCACTACCCACTGATACTGATACCTGAAACTGATACTGAACACTGAACCACACTAAGGTAACTGCTACTGCTGGCTTCCCCCTATTGTTGTGATGCTTGTACTGTGCTGATACCTTGCTTGCTGTTAACTGATTTGGTCACTGCACATTGTGCTGAAACTGATACTCTGCTCTGTGTGGAGTTGCCTTTACTTGCTAGCTTGCTACTACAGTGGCTCGAGCCCTTTGCTACCACTGCACATCCTGGATTTGATGCTAATGCAATTGCTTGCTTCCTAGCCTCTGCACTCTAGTGCTTCTCAGCCGACCCGAGCTCTTGCTGTTAACCTCTGGCTGAACTGTAGTGCTACTACACTAGCTCAGTATTGGTGCTGAACCTGTATACTTGCTAGGGCTTATTTGCTCTGCAGTTGGCTGCTCTGCTCATAGTTGTTGGTTGCTAGCTGAAGGTTGCTAGTTGATGCACAATACTGCATTACATATAGACCCCCACTGGGCAACACCTTAACACCAAATCCATCTTAATACAACCATCACCCTCACTCACACACTCACACACACACACACACACACACACACACACACACACACACACAGAGGTTCCTTATAATGATACATGAGTATCAGTTATCCTTCTTAAGTCCTAATTTGGGACTGATACTTAGGATATTATCCAAGTTAGAGCCTGGTACATATCGCTCATAATTTTTATTGTATCACTTACACATCCACCTCTGAACACTTAAACTTGGGCCCACACTTCTGAAATTTTCCCCAAATCCTAATCTATAAGCCTGAACACACCTATCCTCTCCAATACCTCACTGTTAATAACTCTTATCAGTCCCCTGCCCACACATCTCACTTGCACGATTGTAATCTTCCCTTGCACTATAACCTAGTGCTCTTTATTATACTTGATCACTGGTTACTATTCTTTAGTGCATCTGCACTCTACAAACTGTATTGCTGCCTGCACCATGCAGCTATCTGCTACAGCAACTCCTTTGCTCTGCTTCTTGCTATTGAATTGGTGCTGCAGCTTGCTATAGTTGTAGTTGATGCTCTGTAGGTTGATGGCTGTGTAACACCCCGTTCCGCTCAAGCGGACTGCCGACTCAATCGGCAATAGTGCAGCTGTCCCGACCTGCTTTGCCTCGATCAAGAAGCAAAGGATATCCAGACTTGTCCCTACAAGAATCCGGCTTGGACTTTCAGAGGCTCGCTCAGACGTATCGCTCTACCGAGGCGAATCATCGCTAAGGTGGGTGGCTACGGTGAACTTGTCTTTGCTTAGCCAGCGCACATAAAATCTAGAATATTCATGCTAGTCGCTAGGTGATTCACCCCCTGCATGCTAATAAGTCTAACGCACCTAGCTAAGGGAATAATCCCAACTGTATTGCTTGCTAGAACATGGAAATGAAATACTGCTTATATTCAGACCCTTGCATGCTAAGTCCATTAACGGTTTTATCCCTCGGCTTACCTTCGGGTCCGAGCAACGTGCCTGCTTATGTTCCTAGAAACGCATGCTTGTCTGCTTGAATGTTACCGTATTTTCATCCAAACCCCGGAAGACTACTACGTAGTCGTTCCGTGCCTGAATGAACCCGCAAGTATTCGGGACCGTTAGGTCACCAAGGCAGTTCCCGATCCAGGGGACTGTGTCATGCCAAGTAAAAGAATCATGCTCCTGCAACAAGACTCATTCAGGTATTCGGATCGCCCTGCAAGTCTCCCTCATGTGCGGGCTTACAGCAGCCCAGGAGACTGTGCATATCCAATAGCTAAATGAATCTCGTATGCTCGTGTGTAAATTAATAATCGTGTTCGATCATGGACAACTTGTGCACAAGGGTATAAGTTCTGCGGACGGTGCTGGGGTACTGGCACCGATCCGATCCGGGCAGACTTCGTGTGTAGTCATCGTGTGCGGACTGGATAGCTTGCAACGCATCGTGTGTTATCGTGTATTCAATATGAGCTCCCGTTGCTTGCTATCCATGTCCATGACTAGTCCATTATGGCATCAAGCCAGTGATCATCGTGTGTATATGCTTGCAATGCCTCGTGTGATTATCGTGTGAATATGGCTTGCAATGCATCGTGTGTTTATCGTGTGTATTTAACCTGTCGCGTGCTTGCCTGTGAAACGAAAGATAACAAGTCATCCTCGCTTAGCGGCTATCCGCGTGCGAGTCATTGCATAGCATCAATGAATAACTTAACACCTGAACGATCATGTTATAAGAACCCTCCTGTTTGCATATGCTATGCCTCCTGAATGTTTATGCTTGCCCGTGCTTGAATTAGTCATGTTTGCCTTGGACAGGGAAGGAGAAATGGTAAGTTGGTAAGTCTCGCCGTGTTTCCTCAAACATCGCACGGCGCACAACCCGACACGTTAAGCTATTCAATGTTTGCATGAAACTGATCCTAAGGCAACTAGAAAGACAACTTAATAGTTGTGCACGGAACCTGTATTACGTGTTTGGATTTGTCGAGCGGGCGAGTAGCTTCCCCACTAGTGCATTCAATGTACTGATAATCCACCAGTTTGATATGCAGGGTGCGGGAGAACCTCGTTCGGTGCGGACGCCTCCTTCGTGCGTGCTAAGGCCAGGAGTTCCCTTTGAAGCCTTACAACGGTGCGTCCGGGACTGAAGCGCTTATACAAGACATAAGTTGTGAACATCGCCTGACCATCGCTTGTACATTCATTCCACAGTTGTAGCCACTTGGCACGCTTTTACTGTTTCAGAGAGAGAGGCTTGAGCGACTTGTAATCTCGGCTATACGCCGCCTGTAATACATGTTTCATATCAATAAAGAGATTACTTTACTTGTTTCAATGCTTTCGCTATGTTTGTCGACTCAGTGAACCTGTTACCGATCGCCTATGCGTTCATGACTCCGCTGTACTCGGACAATCTGTGCGACTCTGTGGCTTAGAACTCTAACCGCCAGCCAATGAACCATGGCCTTGCACGGGTGTGGCTCACGCTCGTGCAGCATCACGCCCGGATGGGTTAAGCGATCGCTCCGCGGGAGCGCTGGCGAGGGTGATTCCCGCCTAGCGGGAACGGCCGATTGCCTGCGGGAGATCGGGGCGTGACAGGTTGGTATCAGAGCCTGGCTTCTACGCCTTTGGACTTCAATTCGATATCTCTGTTTCGAAAGCTCGTTCGTGGGTTATGTGCACGCTCTCTCTCAATGCCTCGATGGGATGTTCCAACAATAAGTCTAAATACTTTCAAAATACGTTTTGAATGATATGCTTGCTTGTCTGGTTGTATGCTGCGAGTGGCCTTTGAGCCAACCTGTGCGAACCACTTGAGAGTATCGCTAGTAGCTTGTCCGATTTTCACTAACCCTAAGTTTGGTTGAATACATCTATTCGAGGGACGCCTTGAACTAGTGCACCATCCAAGACTTAAGAAAAAGGTGAGACTTGAGTGCTAAGACTTCGCTATCACTGAGCTGGTTGACGTGTTCACGCTAGAGGGTACCTTCGAAAGTGCGCACGATCCAGTCTAAGCGATATGCTGATTTCGACGCTTGTGCAAGTGAAGATCCAAATGAAACAAGTACAAACGACTTGTCTAGGATTGCCTCAACCCTAGATTTCTGCTTGTCCTTAGTAAGTCTCGAGGACGAGACTTTTGTAAGTTGGGTAGGATGTAACACCCCGTTCCGCTCAAGCGGACTGCCGACTCAATCGGCAATAGTGCAGCTGTCCCGACCTGCTTTGCCTCGATCAAGAAGCAAAGGATATCCAGACTTGTCCCTACAAGAATCCGGCTTAGACTTTCAGAGGCTCGCTCAGACGTATCGCTCTACCGAGGCGAATCATCGCTAAGGTGGGTGGCTACGGTGAACTTGTCTTTGCTTAGCCAGCGCACATAAAATCTGGAATATTTATGCTAGTCGCTAGGTGATTCACCCCCTGCATGCTAATAAGTCTAACGCACCTAGCTAAGGGAATAATCCCAACTGTATTGCTTGCTAGAACATGGAAATAAAATACTGCTTATATTCAGACCCTTGCATGCTAAGTCCATTAACGGTTTTATCCCTCGGCTTACCTTCGGGTCCGAGCAACGTGCCTGCTTATGTTCCTAGAAACGCATGCTTGTCTGCTTGAATGTTACCGTGTTTTCATCCAAACCCCGGAAGACTACTACGTAGTCGTTCCGTGCCTGAATGAACCCGCAAGTATTCGGGACCGTTAGGTCACCAAGGCAGTTCCCGATCCAGGGGACTGTATCATGCCAAGTAAAAGAATCATGCTCCTGCGACAAGACTCATTCAGGTATTCGGATCTCCCTGCAAGTCTCCCTCGTGTGCGGGCTTACAGCAGCCCAGGAGACTGTGCATATCCAATAGCTAAATGAATCTCGTGTGCTCGTGTGTAAATTAATAATCGTGTTCGATCATGGACAACTTGTGCACAAGGGTATAAGTTCTGCAGACGGTGCTGGGGCACTGGCACCGATCCGATCCGGGCAGACTTCGTGTGTAGTCATCGTGTGCGGACTGGATAGCTTGCAACGCATCGTGTGTTATCGTGTATTCAATATGAGCTCCCGTTGCTTGCTATCCATGTCCATGACTAGTTCATTATGGCATCAAGCCAGTGATCATCGTGTGTATATGCTTGCAATGCCTCGTGTGATTATCGTGTGAATATGGCTTGTAATGCATCGTGTGTTTATCGTGTGTATTTAACCTGTCGCGTGCTTGCCTGTGAAACGAAAGATAACAAGTCATCCTCGCTTAGCGGCTATCCGCGTGCGAGTCATTGCATAGCATCAATGAATAACTTAACACCTGAACGATCATGTTATAAGAACCCTCCTGTTTGCATATGCTATGCCTCCTGAATGTTTATGCTTGCCCGTGCTTGAATTAATCATGTTTGCCTTGGACAGGGAAGGAGAAATGGTAAGTTGGTAAGTCTCGCCGTGTTTCCTCAAACATCGTACGGCGCACTGCCCGACACGTTAAGCTATTCAATGTTTGCATGAAACTGATCCTAAGGCAACTAGAAAGACAACTTAATAGTTGTGCACGGAACCTGTATTACGTGTTTGGATTTGTCGAGCGGGCGAGTAGCTTCCCCACTAGTGCATTCAATGTACTGATAATCCACCAGTTTGATATGCAGGGTGCGGGAGAACCTCGTTCGGTGCGGACGCCTCCTTCGTGCGTGCTAAGGCCAGGAGTTCCCTTTGAAGCCTTACAACGGTGCATCCGGGACTGAAGCGCTTATACAAGACATAAGTTGTGAACATCGCCTGACCATCGCCTGTACATTCATTCCACAGTTGTAGCCACTTGGCACACTTTTACTGTTTCAGAGAGAGAGGCTTGAGCGACTTGTAATCTCGGCTATACGCCGCCTGTAATACATGTTTCATATCAATAAAGAGATTACTTTACTTGTTTCAATGCTTCCGCTATGTTTGTCGACTCAGTGAACCTGTTACCGATCTCCTATGCGTTCATGACTCCGCTGCACTCGGACAATCTGTGCGACTCTGTGGCTTAGAACTCTAACCGCCAGCCAATGAACCATGGCCTTGCACGGGCGTGGCTCACGCTCGTGCGGCATCACGCCCGGATGGGTTAAGCGATCGCTCCGCGGGAGCGCTGGCGAGGGTGATTCCCGCCTAGCGGGAACGGCCGATTGCCTGCGGGAGATCGGGGCGTGACAGGCTGCACACTGCAGCTGCTGTGCCTCGACTTGCTAAACTGCTCAGCTACTGAATTGTTGCTGTTAATGCACAACATACTGTGAAGGTGGCTACTAATTGCTGAGATGTTGAACCTACTGCAGTGTTGCACTTTGCTGTAAACTACTTTGCTAGGCCATGTTAGCTGATACCTCCAATTGCTGATACTGCATAATTTACTCGAGCTGCTGTACAGTTGGTCTTGGCTAGCTACTGCTTATTGCTACACGAGACCATAGCTGCTGATGCATGCTAAAACCACTGTGTCGATTCCCTCACTGATCAACTGCCCGACCCTCTTGCAGTACACATACTGCCTAGCTGAGCAGCTCCTCCTCACACACACACACACAAACACACAACACTCACAGTGTTGCATACACCACTATATATATATATATATATATATATATATATATATAGGTATATCAATCTCTCTCTATATATAGATACACATAACACCTCTAAATATATATTCAACCACACACACACACACACATATTGATATATATATATATATATATATATATATATATATATATATATATATATATATATATATATATATATATATATATATATATATATACACACACCTACACACATACACATAAATATAACACACTCACACACATAAACATTCAAATGTACATCTATGCCTCTATGTTAATCTATATGTACATATGTATATACACTATATTAATATTTATCTATATGTATCAACCCTCATATACATATATACATAGACATATATATATACACTCACACATAAACACAAACACACACATGCATATATATTTACACCTCTAGGTATATCACTCTATACATATATATATATATATATATATATACTCACATATAAATATATAAACACACACACACACACACACACACACACACACACACACACACACACATATATATATATATATATATATATATAGGTACATATAGTTATACACACATAACACAATACAAAATCAACTATCACACAAATACATATGCGTACCCAAATCTAACCGTACATATCATGAGATACCATGATACGACACTACGTATTCTATTTAGGACACACCAATCTTCTTAAAATATGTTTTTTACTCCAAAATTCCCTATAAAATATTTCTACAAACACCTAGTGGTCCAAATTCGAAGTTTTTTCCAAATTAGTACAAAACTCAATGTAACTTTTATAATAGGTCCAAAGAACCTAGTTCTTCTTCCTATGGGTAGTCCTTAGCCATGGGTCAGTTTCTAGGGGTTTATTTCACCATTAAAAACTAAAATGACAAGAGGGACAAGAGTTTTACATATTGGGAGATAGATTCTCAATGTCTTCCACCAAGGACACAATCCTCAAGTCCATGCTTCCCTCCTCAAGTGTTCCTCTAGCAATGCCAAGCTCCTTAGCCTCTTTGGAATGAGAATGAGAGAGATAGAATTTGGAAATAGAGAAATTAAGGTTTGCTATCAAATTTGGGGATGAACTAAATGGAAATAAATGGAGGCTACTTATGAATGAAGAGGTTTATATAAACTTTCTCTAGGGTTAGGGTTAGGTTGAGGTATGTTTGAATTGACTCAAGTGACCCTCTCATTCCTTCATGAATAGGATATACTAAACCATAGGAGAAATATTCTATTCTTGATTCTAAATAGGTTTAATAGAATTAATCTAGTCATGACTAACTATTTAAATGGGTCAAGTCAAGTCTAGTATGGTCTACTAATGTCAAGTCTAAATAAAATAGACTAATCAACTAACAATAATAATAATAGTAATAATACATATAACATGCATATTATAACTAAATAAAATATACACAATATTTAAAATAATAATAAAAATGACAAAATACCCTTATTTTGAAATATGGTAGTGATAAGTCTACCCCCCTAGAAAAATTTTGTCCTCGAAATTTAAGACACCTTGTCTCTCTCTGACCAGTTATAACCTATTCATTAATCTTTACTACGGTCAAACCCCCAACAATCAAGGTCTAAAAAAGTCCTACCTACAATCATACAACATGCAATCTAGAGAAATAAAACAAACATGAATGGTTATAGTCTCTTTTTGTCATGGTATTGCAGTTTCTGTCAGGGTGTATTACTAATTATATTCTAGCAGAAAAATTACTAATACAAGCTACGGTACTAAGGAATCATTCAATCAATCAAAATAGATAGAAATAAACAGGAAGAAAGAACAGAACAAAACCTTCTAACCCATCACCTGCAGTATCGGTCTCCTCGACCGTCATCGCAAATGCCCCGCCCTACTGGGGTAGCTCCCTCCGCGGGTGCTGAGCAATCTACTGTTCCACAGGTGGCATAACTGGACCTCTATTATTTGGAGCTGTGCGCTAGCCGGGAAGATAAGGAGGTAGAAGACAATCCCTCACACGATGTCTCCCAGTGCCACAGTGCAAACAAAGTCCTAGCCTCACTCTATATCTCTCCCAAAGGTGACCTGGCTTCTTATAGAAATGACAAGCCTGCTGGGTCTGCCTCGGAGGCTGCTACTGATCCTGCTGAACACGAATCGGTGCCTGGTGCTGGTGGTGGTAATGCTGAAATATCCTCGGCTGCTGCTGAATATGGGGATGCTTGGTCGGTCCTGCGCTGCCACTTGTATTTCCAAAAATATAGTGACTCCTTTTGGGCCTGAGATCCAGATCCTCCTCAGCAATCTGGGTATCTATCAAGATATCCTCACAGGTAGCGGTACGACGACCAGAAGTGCGCGACCTAATCTCCCTCGTCAGCCCCTTTCTAAACTTCTGGGCTCGATCTTCTGGCTCCCGAATCATAGACGATGCAAAATGGCTCAATCGAAAGAATTTTGTGGCGTACTCGTCGACCGACATATTACCTTGGACCAAGTCATAAAACTGACTCTCCAAAGCTCCCAGGGCCACGTCGAAAAATAACTTCTTCCTGAAAAGCTCCTTGAAAGTCTCCTAAGTAAGTCCTTGAGCAGTAAGTCTCGACTCCATGCGATACCACGTGAGTGCGATATCGAACATCTGACTGTCGGCCGCCTCGATCTGCAAGCTCTCTGGAATCTGGGCCAATGCAGGTTTCTCTCCATATCCTCTAACCAGTCAACAGCGTAGAGTATTTCCTCGATACCCTTGAACTCTAGAGGTACCATCCTCTTGAAGTCAACTATAGTGCCTGGCCTCTACTGCTGCTGGGAAACTCTCTCAACTGCCTGTAGGGCCATCTGGTGAGCATTCTCCATGCTCTCTCTTATCAGCTCAGTCTGCGCTTGGTGTGCCTCTGCCTGCATCCTCTGATCCTCAGCTTGAACATGCTGGGCCTCCATCGTCACCCTTTGGGCATCTGCCATGCCCTAGATCAAAGTAAAAATCTGTGCCCCATCAGCAGGCACACCTCCAGGAAAAGGAATCTACGGCGGGAAAGGAAGGTCCTTCGCAAAAGCTGGGATAGCCCTCTGGAAAGGTGGGGGAGAAGGACCCCCGAAAGCTGCCGAAACTCCTATGGGGACAAAAGATGAAGGAACAATCCCTGTCACTCCCTGTGTAGGAGGTCGAGAAGTCGCTGACCTCTCCGATACGGCAGCAGCTCCTGATTGTTGCGATCTGGTCTTCGGCGGCATCCTGAAGATGGATCGAAACAAGAAGAACTCATTAAGGCACAAGAATATGATATCATCAAGGAAGGACAAAAATATTC
>JAYESA010002417.1:0-23628 GCA_036927795.1 Iris macrosiphon
GATATAATTCTGTAACATCAACATTGGAGAAGAGAAAGATCATGGTTGTGCAAAAATCTCAAAACCCTAGATCATACGGCTGTAAATCTCCGCGGAGAAGAAACTCGAACAATCTAGCTGTGAAGATGTTCTTTTATGCAAAAATCACATTTCACGCGAGGACATTTGTCTCGACTTTGTAAATTTTCGTGGAAGCTTTGTTTCATGCGAGTATACATGTCTCAACTTTGTAAATTTCTGCGAAACCATGTTTCACGTGAGGACAAATTGTCTCAACATTTGAAAACTTGAACTTTTGGACAAGCCAAACTGCTGAAAAGTCGAGCACATAAAACTTGAAGGTAGGCGAAAAACTTAACCACCACAGTCCCAAACTTAACATGGACTGTTATTAAGTTACTGTGGTGGTAAATTTCATACTGATCTTTCTATTTTCAGTATCCAACATATGAGAATTTGTTCTATTCCCATGATTGATGTAGCTGGGACGATGTTCTCTTATTGTTAATTTAATTTTCTTTTTCTTTATTAAAAAAAGAAAAAGAAAAAGAAAAATCTTCTTTTAAAAGCTGCTTGTGAGATAAGCTGCAGCATAAACCGAGCCTTCCTGCAAGTACTCTCTGCTTCCCGGAGAATCCGCATCGTCATCAACATTGCTCACATAGAAGTCGTGCTCTGCACGTGCCGATCCTTACCATTCCATCTTCTCTGTACCAGTACAGCACTACTCCTTCCCACCATTCTAGAGAGAGAGAGAGAGAGAGAGAGAGAGCTCAGAGCAAGAAATCAATGTCCGGGTGCAGAATCCGAGCCCTCTGGATCCTCAACTCTTTAGACGCAGTCGTCTTCTCCAGGTGCCCCCCTCACCCCAGAAATCTAGGGTTTCCGCTCCCTCACCCCCCCCCCCCCCCCCCCCCCCCCCCCCTTTCCCCTTCTATATATATATATATTTTTTTTTTTTTTGTTTTTTGTTTTTTTTCTAACCCATGTTCTCTAGATCTCCGCCATTGATTCATCAACTGAACTCCCCTTTTCCTCCATTAACAGGAAGTTCCCGGTCGTCGAGAAGCGCTGGCGCCTAGCCTGCCAGAAGGAGAAGGACAGGTCCGTCCGAGAGGAAGAAGAGGTCAACCTCGATCGCTCTCTCCAGTCTCTGCTCCCTGACGACGACGAGCTGTCTTCGGCTTTCGCCGACAGGAAGAAGAGGTTCGACAATTCGTACACACTACTTACTCAATTTCGAAACCCTAAATCAAGATTATGTCGGCAAAGAGCTTCCATTGCTAAGGAAAATTACTTGAATAGAAAAAATCTGCAATAGGCAATTCTCTGACATCAAACAGTATGCCAGAGACTGAGCAGTTGGTAACTAGTTAGGAAGCTCGGACATCGGTGATGTGTTTCTTTGTGTGCGACACGTATAGGACATGACACACCATGCCTGCATCACTATGCCAGTACGGTGCTGTTTCGTATTTTTGCCTATGCAACATAAGTGTGTAGATTTGAGCGCAAAACCAATTATATTAAATAAAATCAATATGGACAAAGTAGAGTAAACTCTTGAAAGGAAACCATAGTTTTTTGAAAATAATAGCTAATTTGTAGAAGGAAGAGAAAAGTAAAAGGCTAATAGGAAGATTTAGGTAGAAGAAAGGAACAACAAAACCTTTATTCCAATTTTTATAAGATCAAAAAGAAGGAAAAGTGTTAAAGTTGAACACTGCCGTTGCTGGACGCCCGTAGTTTTTGTCAAAGAAGTGTCATTGTTGCTGAAAAATCGCCATTGTCGAGGTTGATTTTGTGCCTTGTACGATTCTCTAGAGAGACTGTTTTGAAAGACCTCCACCTTGCTGTCTTAGGCATTTTAGATCTTCTATCGTCTCGTCGTCATAGGTAGCCTCTCGTCTTAGGTAGCCTCTTCCACTCGTCATGACTTAAATGTGATCCAATTCCTGCCCATTTTTTGAATCCGGAATCTAACCCAAACCAATAACTTAAAGCCATGGATATTACTCGATATTTTAAAATATACTTACAATAGAGGAGTACAATATTGTTTCCTTCTCCCTCTTTATTTTTTCTTCCATTAGTCTGCTATAACACATCATCTCACCTCTATATCTGACGATGATGTCCATTGCCAGGTGGCTTCTTCGATTCGTCTTGACTTAAATGTGACATGGTGTCTACCATTTTTTAATCCGTAATCTTACCTAAACTAATAATTTAAAGGTATGGATATTATTTAATATTTTAAAATATTCTTAAAGTAAATGAGGTACAATAGTTTTTGAAATAAATACATTAATCTCCCCTATGTTTCATGATTATTACAAAGACTATCCCTATTTTGAAAATATTTGCACGGACTACCCCTCAGCTTTATGTTTTTTTTTGAAATATGGGTGGTTAGTGTTATAACTCTATAGAAATATAAAACATAGGGATGGTTCGTGTAATTAGTTTCAAAATAGTGGTGGTTAATGTAATAAGTATGAAACATGTGATAGTTAACGTAAAATGTCCATAGTTTTTTTTTCTTTGCCCTCTTTATTCCTTCCCTTTTGTGCCTGCCCTAACACATCAAATATCATCCCTATATTTGACTATGATGTCCATTGTCAGGTGGCAACATGTAAGATTTTGTCTCAGTCTTCCTTTCTTTATCTCCCTATCTCTTTCTCATTGTTTTTATTCTCTCTTATTTCAAGTTAGCGATACTCTTAGTAATTGTTTTTTGATTGAAAACTTCATGCAATTGATGTTGAAGTATTACACTTCGTATTTAGTATACACAACAAGATTTGTATGGGATTCTTATATTTTTAATTATACATTTATCATACCCAATTAGAAAAAATCACAACAAGTTAGAGCATAACCACAAGTTTGTCTTGACTTACTACACAATATGTGCCCCCAATTGTAGTATTGAGTCCCCCACCAAGGCCTTTTGGTCCTCACCGTTTTTACAAGCTTGGTATACCATAATTGAAACTCACAATTTTGTTTACTTATAGAGTAAGAGCTGCCATCGACTTGGGGTATCAGAAGTTTTAGTAACTATATGTTTGTATTAGCCTAACTACTACACACCCTAAAATTTAAGTCTCGAGTCCCCCACCTTGTAGCCTTGAGGCCCTGCCGGGCCCTATCATGACTTAGCCGCCTTAAAAAGCTTGGAGACAAGGAATAGAGGTTAGAGAGCAGGGAGAAAATAAGATTGTCGGTGGTGTTGGATGGCGGTGTTGGTGAACTGCCTTCACAACTAGAAAACTGCCATTATTGGTTGGACTAATAACCCCACAAGGGTTCATAAGGTACAAAGGGAGAGATTAAAGAGAGAGTGCTGGGAAAAGGATGGGATGAAGAATCGTTTAATCTTGATTGGGTTACCCGTTTTTAAATTTAAACCTGTGGAGTAAACACACCCTGGCATTTTAATTCGCTTCGTGATGGAACATGCCCAGGCGTGCCTAGTCTGTCTAATAGGACCTAGGTGGGCACCCTTCTGGGTTTGACTGCCTACCACGTGATCATTCTTTTGCATCACAATTTATTCCTTGATTCCTGGAGGAAAGTGGGTCCACTGGGGAACTAGAGCTCCTAACCCGAAGTTTTAAGGAAAGACATGGAGTTATAACTCCTGGTCATCAAATTAGTATTTGGCATGAATTAGTTGGGAAATTGAGAAATTATGATACGTTTTCTTCCTAATTAGATAAGTCCTCCATTCCCCAACTACATCCAAACAATTTTCGTCAATGTTTGATCTGTTGCTTCCCAGGAATTATAGGACTTGCCTAAAATTATCAGTGTTTTTCTCTCTGACCTTTACTTTTTCCTGCCATAGAACCTAGACCTTGTATATGTGAATTTCACTTTCCTTTTACCACAAAAACTTTATTATGGAAAATCTTCACTAACATTACATTTCATGCCAGTGGAGTAACTCTTGAAGGTTCTGACTTCTGAGTTAGTATGAAGTCCACAGTTTTTGTAGCAATTTGTGTTTTCTGTTGATATTTGTGAAATGCTTTAGTTTCAACTTTCAAGTTGTAGCTGCACCATCTGAAATCAATAAGATTCACTGCACCCGTGCACATTTGATGCATCATGCAAAGCAAGTGGTTGTCATTAACATTAATTGATGTGTGCAGGGAAGGTTCTCCGCGTGGTTTTGGCATTCGTGTAAGACAATCAGCACAAGGGTCTGATTCGTGGGTCGATGATCCTATCACTCGCCATATTATAACACTCTGCATTAATAGAGAGGAGGGAGGCGAGTTCTCCTTATGGCCATTGATTTTACATTTAAAAGGCGGATATTACATTGTTGTTTTACCTTTGGTTGAGCCCCAGCAATTTATGGCGTACAAGAGAATGTGTACAAGATCTGATTGCGGAAACTCGACTGCGGATGATGACAGTCCCTCTTCCCTTCTGCTTAGCTTCCATGCATCACAGGGTATGGTAAGTTTTTATTTTCATGAATTGGTTTAGCTTATAATGTTGCTAGTAGGTTTATACACGCACACACACTTATTGATAAAAAAAAATTCTATTCTCCAAGATTGCTTGACAGTTGCAGAAAATTTTGACGACAGTAACAGTGACCTGAAAAATCAGAGATCTGAACTGATAAATCAGATGTTTAAGTTGCAAAATTTCTCCATTTCATTGAAAAAGCACATATTTGATTTTGTATAGAATTCTACGTTCTAACGATATGTTCTTCATGCTATCTTCTATTTGTACATTTTAGTTTTCTGCCTGAGTATGTTTAGCTTGATCTGCCAGCCACATGCATGTCCCAAACAGGTAGGGATGGGGTAGTGTTGTGTTAAATATTTAAATGTCATAATGTTAGAATTCTGGATCATATCTAATTCTCTAGTAATAAATTATGTAGCAAGATCATTTATTGAGTACATATTTTATTCTATATGGTGAACATCACTGTACATGATTTTTTATAATAACAAAATTAATGATGTTTACAACGAAGAGCCTTGTGGCACTCAGGCGTCCTTTTAATGATTTTTGGTGTTTACAACGAAGAGGTAGAAGTGATAGATGCTAGTTTATTTATGAAAAGCATGTTAAATGAAGAACAACTTTGTACATGATTGTTTATAATAACAACACTAGTGATGTTTGGTGTTTACAATGAGGAGTTGAGAAGTGCTAGCCTGCTTGGTTATTTGTGATAAGCACACATTCCATTACTATAGATGTATTTGTTATATAACTATTGGCCTTTTCTTAAATCGTCTTGTTTAGACAAATTTATGATTTACCAACCTGCTTTGTGACTTAGTATTATGTTCGTCATTTGTTCAACACTGCTGTCATACTCATAACTACCAAATTAAACTGACAAGTTTAATAAAAAAAATTGAATATTAAAATCTAAATTGGTTAATTGAATTACGGAAACTGAATGTATATGCCTAGTGTTAGGGTGTAGAATATTAAAAACTAAATTGGTTCACTTAATTACGGGAACTGAATGTATATGCATAGTGATAGGGTATACCATTTAGTGTTTTATAATTTCTACCCAAAATTTTGGGTAGAACTATTTGAGTTATAATTATTATAGATCGGAATGTGGTGTGTACAATTTACTATATGAAACTAGAAGACTTTAATTTATTATCTAGTCACTTAATCTTTTTCCTGTATAGCTTGAATATGCTTTCATCAAATTTGTTGTTCACTTCGTAAAATCAACAAGGATAGAATGATCCTATATCGGGGATATAATGGATATGATATGCCCCTAAAAGAGCTGAATGGATGAAAAAGGATTCAAATAGCCAATTCCAAGAATTTGGAAGGCTTTTGTTGTTCTTGTAGGGGATATAATTTTCTTGATGTGTATTAGGTTCTTATAGCTTGATTGTTACAAGGGTTTGGAAAGAAGGAAAACCAAATATCAGTGAAGAACAAATGAAAAATTGGAAGTTTACATGTTGATCATACATTTTGTGATTTGATTTTTGTATCTTCCTCTAGGAATCAAGTATCCTGTTGGTTATGGTGACACATTTTGTGCTTTAGATGCTTTTCATTCGTCACATTTATATTTTCTATTTTTTGTTGTAGTCATTTTCCCTATTTATCTATGCCTTTTTGTTGTGTTATAAAAATTGTCATACTTGGGATTTAGGTCCCTTTCTCAAGAGTTTAGAAAGATGGTTTTTCTCTTATCTGACTATGAGATTTTCAAAATGATCAATCTTTCTATCATTGGAATAGACTTGTCACACTAGGCCATTGTTACTATCAATTGGCACGTCCTATTCTTTCATGTGTAATGGTTTATCTTACTTTGTAAAGCAATGATGTGAAATTTTAGGTCTTCTATGCTCTGTTTAAGTCTTCACTATTATGTGAATATTTACATAAATTTTCAGATTGTTAGCAATTGAAAGATTTACAGGAATGGCTATGCTAATTACTTGATATTTCTTTTCCAAACTTGCTTCTTAGGGCATTCATGGTGGCACATGCTGTTGGGGACATACTTTCTGGTGATTTGGTAGATCCTGAGGTGGTTGCTAGCTCATCTCCTTCTGTAGGAGGGCTGTTGGATTCACTAACTGGCAGCATAGGCATAACAAGCATTTCTGCTAGGGCAAAACCTACTGCAGCACCTGTCGCAACTCCAACCAGTTCAGCAGCTTCAGTTGTTGGCACAGTTGTATCAGATGCCTCCCAAGGCACTTTCAGACCCATTGACAAAGACCTCAAAGATCTGCTGCACAATTTTATTAGCAGCTCAATGCCCTTCGGTTGGTACTTTCTATTATGGTACCTCTCATCTCGGATTTTCTTGTATCGCCTTGTATGGCTTGCTAAGGATTCTACAGATAATTATTACCTTGACTGATTGTTTTTTCATCACAATTATATTCAGGAACACCTCTAGACCTCAACTTTGCCAATATTTCTGCTATCAGGGCAAGTGGGTTTTCCTCATCAGATCTGCCTCCAGTAGACCTTAAACAACCTGCATGGAAGCCCTACCTCTACAAAGGAAAACAAAGGATACTGTTCACGATCCATGAAACTATCTATGCTTCACTTTATGACCGGGATGATATTCTAGACGCGATTTCAGTCTCAGGTCAAGTAAACTGCAGAGCCGAGTTGGAAGGATTGCCAGATGTTTCATTTCCTCTTACTGGGTTGAAGTCTGCCCATGTTGAGATATTATCTTTCCACCATTGTGTTCAAGTATCAGAACAAGGCGTCGATAAAGAAGCTTTGATGTTCTCTCCACCACTTGGTAATTTCATCTTGATGCGCTATCAGGCATTTTGCAGTCTTGATCCTCCAGTGAAAGGATTCTACCAGCTGTCAATGGTCTCAGAAGATGAAGGTGCATTTTTGTTCAAGTTAAGGTTGATGGAAGGTTACAAAACGCCTTTGTCCATGGATTTTTGTACTGTTACAATGCCATTCCCTCGGAGAAGAGTGGCATCCTTTGATGGAAATCCTTCTACTGGAACAGTTTCAATGACAGAACATTCTCTTGAATGGAAGATTATTGCTAGAGGACGGGGTATTACTGGGAAAAGCATTGAGGCAACTTTTTCTGGGACAGTTAGATTTTTGCCAAGGGCGAGTCAAAAATTATCTGCTCTATCCAAGTCTATTTTAGGAGTTGTGGTTGAGGAAGATAGTGATATTGAAGAATATGGTTCTAGTAACAATTCCAATATGGACGAGTACTTGGTGGAGAAAATGATCAAGGACCTCCAACCGGTAGACTTAGAAGAGCCTTTATGCTGGCAGGCATACAATTATGCTAAAGTAAGCTTTCTTCATAATTCCACCATATTATACCTTTACAAGATTGCCTTTCATCAGTTACATTTATGCCGCCTCATTAAGGTTCATTTTCTTAATTGCAAATCTTTTTCTACTGATATTGGTGGTTGATGAAGTATTAGTGTACTATCAGCACATCACAACATACCATGATCGACTTATATTTGGTCTATCTTTCACTAATACTATCAGCACATCACAACATACCATGATTGACTTATATTTGGTCTATCTTTCATTGGAGTCTGCTTGACTTTGAGAATGTTCCAGGTCCATGATCTATTTGATAAGAAAGTTTGGATAAGAAATTTATGTTGATGACGTCACCTCATATGTGGTTTATAGTGTCTATATCCTTGGTTGGTATTGTCTCTTTGGGAGTGGTTTATCTATCAAATCACGGTCAGTTGTAGAATGTCATGCAACCTCCATAAAAGAATGGAGTGGTTTATAGTGTCCATAAAATGTATTGACAAATGAATGGAGTGCATTCTTATGAGATACAAGTCTTTTCCCGTAAAATAGATCGAGTGTGTATTTTGACTTACTGTCATGCAACCTCCATAAAAGAATTGACCAGGTTCTTATAATGAACTGTCTACTTAACATCAACCTGTCTGTTGGTTCCAAATGGGGTGAGCAGATCTTGGTTTTAAACCGAAAACCGACCCGAACCGAACCGAAAACCAATTCGGTTCGGTTTTTAAATTATCGGGTCGGAGTTCGGTTGTGGATCCACGAATAATCGGATTTCGGTTCAGTTATCGGGTTTGGACAACGGTTTCTAAACCAAACCGAAAACCGAATTGTAAAACTACTCTTTTAACCCAACCCTATATATATATATATATATATATATATCAATTATTGTTGGGGGAGAGAGAAAATACCTAATCCTATTCTCTGCTCTCTCCCCGTCGCTCTATGTTTCGCTCTATGTTTCCTCTCTTTGTTTCCTCTCTTTCCTTCTCCTCCTTGTCGATCCTCTCCGTTCTTCACCACCGCACGCCGGCGTGCTTGCGGCCAGTTTCCTCGCGCCAGAGCGGCATGATCGAGCCGATCACTTGAGTCATGATCGGCAACGTTGGGCTCCCTCATCGACTAAGCGCCGCCGTCCAAAACATTTTGCATCACACATGGAGAAGGAGGACCGGGTATGTGTCCATTGTTTTTTTTTGCTACATAGATCTGTGATGTTAGCATAATTTTTTTTGTAAAATCATTTTGTTGCTAAATGTATATATGTGATCGAGCATATATTTTTTTGTAAAATATATTTAGATCTGTTAGTTTTTTTTTGTTTGCTAAATGTAGATCTGTCATCGAGGCTCAATGATTGAGCATAATTTTTTTGTAAAATCTTTTTAGAGCTATTAGATTTTTTTGCTATATGCGATCTAGTATATTTTTCTTGTAAAATCTGTTTAGATATGTTAGATTTTTTCTTTCTAAACATAAATCTCTATGATCGAGCATATTTTGTTTGTTGTCGAGCATATTTTTCGGTTTATGGAATCGAACCGACCGAAATAAATTCGGTTCGGTTATGTTTGGTTCCTTGGGATACGGTTCGGTTGTCGGTTTTACAAAAATAGGTTTTCGGTTATTTCAGTTTTCATGTAATTGGTTCGGTTTGAACCGAACAGAACCATTGCTCACCCCTAGTTCCAAATTCCTATGGAAGTTAGCTATAGCAAGAGAAAGCCTCGTCATTAACCTGGAAGTCACTTTGGCAGGTTGGTTGATCTTCCTTTCTGGATAATGCAACTTACATATATCCATTTAAGAAGCAACCTGCAAACTTATCCTTGGCTAGAAAAAAAAGTAATATGCTAAGCGTGAGTATATGGACTTCACGAGTGAGTGAAATAACATTTCTTTTCACATATTAACAGATTTTTATTTTAGAAGAGCTCAAGTACTGTTGTTCCTGCCACCAAGGGGGTGGTCTAGTGGCAACATTAGTAAGGGAGGGAGGAGTGGGTGTGGGTTTGAATCCCAGCCCGAACATAATACAAATGGGAATGGGAGGTGGTCTTGGTCCGTCAAGGACAAGGACGGTCATGAATGACTCGTCTTATCCAAAAAAAGGGTATTGTTGTCCCTCGACTCATTATAAAAGCTTTGGGAACCATCTCCGAGATATCCTCTCAATGTTGAGTTTTTCAAACCCTTGAATTGCATTATATTTTCAATTGAAATAGGGTCCTTTAGGTGCCCGGAGGTTTAGGATGGAGAAGTTAGTAGGAAGTACTATATTGAAAGATATAAAGGCGACTCTGTTTGTTGCATTTAAAGTTACAAATGAAAATAAAACAATGTGATAGTTGTGACCGAAGTTGATTATAGAAACCTGAGGAATTAGGAAATAATGGAGCTTGATAAAAAGATACGTGGGCTTACTGTGATTTGAAAAAGAGGGGTATATAGATTGTAACATTGTAGGTACATTTTATGATATCTAAGTAGGGTTGTGCACATAGTAGTCAAAGACGCGCCTCGCAGAAAGGCACAACAGTTGGGCCTTACACCTGACTAGGCGAGACATCTTTATCGGGACGCACCCAAGGTGCGACTTTCAGCAAGGCACAACCAAGAAAAGACATCCTTATGTTATTTATTATTTATTATTTATTTTTATTTTATTTTTATATACAAAAAAAATTTGACAATGGGAATAACTCTTAACCTCATACAAGTGGGAGGGAGGTAGTCCTTTCCATGGTTGCCAAAGTTGGTTACAGTTGAGCTGGAAAAACTAATTTTTACTAAAAACGAGGTAGGAAGAATACAAACTTTTGTTAGTTCTGTTGACTGCTAGTGCGAAGAATACAAACTCTTGTTAGTTCTGTTGATTGCTAGTGCTGATCTACTAGTTTACTTGGTTATGTTTTAACATATTTATTTTGGTTTTAATATGTTATTTGGTTTTATTTCTTACATTAGTAATTTATTTATTTATGTATATTATTATTTTATTTTTGCGTCTCGTTTCGCTCAAACGCGCACATTTAGTGCGTCTTACGCCTCGGACGATATGGACCCTTTGTGCTTCGAGTGTCTTGCGCCTTTGACTACCTTTTGGTTGTGCATCGGTCGGTTAACCAACCAATGTACATTTTTTGCAACCAAACCTACTTAGTCGAATAGGCAAATTGAATAACTGGACCCTACCTACATATCCTTAGTGATCGTGCTTTTCGGTTAACCAACTGGACGTGTCAGTTGGTTATTTCGGTTAATAATGATATGTAGTTTTGCTTAATTAAGGATGTTAACATTTTTTTTTTTGAGGAGTTTAAGAAGTAAGAATATTCAAATTTAGTTCAATAAGACTCTTATAACACAACATTTGGAGTTCACTTTAATTGAATGCAATATCATTCACAAATGTCAACCTACGTGTTAACCCGTGTATAACATTTGGAAAAAAAATGCTTACCAATTTCTGGATCGGGAGTTAACCCATGTGTATATTCGACCCGTTAACCCATACATGTTTAAACCATTATAATAAGACACAAGTTACATATCTAACCCGTTAACCCATATTGTATATAATACCCCGTAATCCATATTCCCAAGGGTGGACAAATTAATACAACATATATAATAGCCGGTTAAATCGGTCGGTTAAATGAAGAGAAAATTACAAACTGTTACCAACTCGTAAAAGTATTATGAAGCCATAATCGAACCTTCCCTGATTTGTTGGGTGGTTAACCAAAATTTAGGATAATCTTGAACAACCCTAATTCTAAGGGAACTTCTTTTGAAACTTTTAGAAACCATTATATTATTTCTTTGAAAACTACCCCCAAAAATTGCAACTTCATTTTATTTTCAATTATTTAGAAATAGGTTAAAAAAGAGAAGGTTGTTTACCGGCTGTCTCCTTTCCCCATACTGTTCAAGAACAAAAACCTCAACAAGTAACTATTATGTTAAACAAAAACATTCCATTACCTGACAAGAGATACTTTTATTTGTAGTTATTTTTTATTTTAGTTTTATAAGAGTATTATAATATTCCTGATAAACATCAGTTTTCCTTGTTGAATTGGAATCGAGTCAATCAGTTCCGCATAATTCCTACAAATTAACTAGAATAAAAAAAAGGTCTTAGCATTGCCCTATGTCGGTCACATCCACCACTACCTGTCTATGTAATCCAGCAATATGAAGACACCATGAGCATTCATATGTTGGGTCACCACCCCCACCTATCTTTGGGCTCTTCAACATTTGATTGTCAATCAGCAGTAATTTTGACGAGTTTAATGTTTCTACAGTTTTTTTAGTGAGGATTTCCATGGGCTGCCTTACGTGTTGCATAGGCACGGACACGATACGGATTCGGAGTACAATATTTATATGCGCACAACACAATAAAACATATTTATATACATATTGTATACGTTACATCTTGATAATATCTTACTAAGGTCCAAAAGTTCTAGAAAGGATTCATGGCAAAGAAATGCTACTTCTAATATCTCAATTATATTTGGCATGATCACAAATATGCCAAAATCACTTTCAACTATGTTTTGGGTTCTGTTGAAGCCTAGACTTATGTGAGCTCTGTTTGGCTCGAGTGTCAAAGAACTATTGTGTCCAATATGTGTCGGATACAGACACGGGCACGATAAGGTCCTCCCGAGAGTATCTGTGCAACATAGGCTGCCTATGCTTTAGGACATCTTTGGGTAGATGTAAACTTGGTAATTACTGTGGTGGATAGCAAATGGTGCATCAAGTAGGATTTTCTAGCTCATATATGATTCATTCACTCCCTCTGATCACCACAAGAACTCATTGTTATCAATATTCTTCTTATGGAACCTTGAGGTCCTTGCACCTCCTTCAGAGAGCACCTAAGAAGATTTGTCACAAGCCTTTTTGAGCATTAAATGGTTGGCAGAAGCTGGAAAGCCCTTCCCACAGTATATATAAGATGCTGACAACTGTGTGGTCCAAGCACGTAGGGAACACTAGGGGAATTTTGCAGCAGATCCATACTTCATCTCATGGTACCTTTGTATGGTTGGATTGCACTATCAGACGTTGTAACATCCATCTAGTTGCATAATGCATGTCAATTTCATGGTTACATATCTAGTGTTACTTCGTTATTATTTTAACTACCTTCACACAGACAATTCTCAACAATCAATTTTTCAATTTTATCAACAATATTGTTCCTTTGTTCTTCCCTAGCTCTCTTTGTGGTCATGTGCATTGTAAAGCACTTTAAAGCAACTGTTTCATGATGTGTCTTTTGTGCCGCTCTTGCACCTAGGGAACACTCATGGAATATTGCAGCAGTTTCATACCACAGTTCTTCACTTCTTTGCACTTTTGCATGGTTGGATTGCACTTGCACGGTGCTGTAACATCCATCTAGTTGCACATTGTATGTCAGTTCCATGTTTACATATCTAGTGCTACCTATTTCGTTATTATTTTAATGTCTCTGATGTAGCCAGTTTGTCAACAATCTTTATCCTTTTCCAATTTTATCAACAATATTTTTCATTTATTCTTCTCTAGCTCTCATTTGAGGTTATGGGGATTGTCAAGCACTTGAAAGCAACTTCCTCATGTGGGTCTTTCGTTCTGCTCAAGTTTTGGCCAATATGAAACCTTCCAATGTTCCTCCTTTTAGCATTAGTTGATGAATTGTATGGCTCAGTTGGGAGTGGGTGTAAGACATAGAAAGCACGATATTCCGAATGTTATTTGGATATAATACAATATATAACATATCTATTGTTTGTCTTACTGCTTTGTTTAAGGTTTTATGCAATTTGGAGGAGTGCCCACTTCGATTTGATTCTGAGACTTACGGATGGATTTTGATTCCTGGATGACACATTCAAGACTTGAACTAGTGTTAGGGTTGGAGCCTTACAGAGAACTCGTATCCTGGTTCAAAACCTCACGTCAATATGCTATGGTTTGATGCCTTAATGGGGCCTAAAATTCCCACGGAGATTGGAGAAATTGGAGAAAGAGAAAAAGGTTGTTGCATAGAGATGAGAAGGGGTGTGTGTGTTTGTGTGTGTGTGTGGGGGGGGGGGGGGGGGGATGGTGTTGTTTCTGATGAATTGAGATTGTTTCGGGCATAACAGATAACAAACATGGGACTTTGAAGGACAAAGAAGCCACCTATCCAACAAACCAAATTTTAAATGAAGAAATCTTGTTCACAGCTTTTTGTGAATTCTGAAAGCTTGGTCCCCGATCAACTATATTGATGATTGTTCATGTGTTTACAAAACATGTTTGGTGGTTTCTGCCTACGTCTTTTCTGTACACGGGATGGTCTTTTTGTCAGATTCACTTCTTGAGCTTTGCTCTTGTTGATTGGCCAACGGACTTGCTACTTGAAATGATTACTCGGATATGTGATTACTTTGCGTCTTGGGTTCCTTTTTACATGAAAATTTGCTAAGACAAATTTATTTACAAGAAAATAAGATGATGTTTTGTTAGAAAGTTATGACAGATTATTGTTTGTCAAAAATAATTTAAAGTTACACGTGTAATTTTACATTTTTCCTGCATTGCTGATATATGTTCTGCAGGTATCTTTTAAGATGTTAGGGGGAACCTTATCTGGAATGTCGATTGATCCAAAATCTGTAAGTCTCCAAAACCTGTTTGACAGTTTCTTTTATCATGTTAATTTAGTTTGCTGTGGGTAAAGCTCAAGATTGTATACTAATCTCCTTGAAATAATCTTATTTTCTAGTGTTACTATGTTTAAATTGGACCAGTCATAGAATTATTCAGTAATTTTGGTACGCAGCCTTTGTCAATCTAGAATTGTGATGTGTAGCCAACCCCGTTTGATGGGAGAAAGGCTTAGATGATGTAGTATGATCTTAGAGCCCCAATTGCAAAATTTTGAGGCACAAACAACAATTGATACAGATGCAAGACTGTTGACTCTTGGACTGTCTGGAATCATGCTCCATTAAATTTGCTTCTAAAATAAAACTACATCATGTCCAGAACATTAGCATATCCGAAATGAGAATGCTAAGGTGGATGAGTGGTAATATATTAAAAGATAGGATAAGAAATGAGCGTATTCGTGAGAAGTTGGAGGTGTCACCAATTGATGACAAGATGAGAGGAACTTGTGTTAGGTGGTTTGAACATTGCAACGTAGACCATTACTTGCTCCAATAAGGAGTGATAAGATACCAATTAAAGGAGCCACTAGGACTAGAGATAAGATTAAACGAACTTGAATTTACGTTTTAAAGAAGGATATAGTTTTTGATAGTGTTACAGAGGAGATCTTAAACAGAGTTGAATGGAAGAAAACAGTTCAAACAACCAACCCCAAAAATTTGGAATAAAGGCTTTGTTGTTGTATAAAATAACACTACACATCTTAATCTCAAGTGAAATCAAAGTAATAGGTTGATACTATGTGTAATAAAAAGTTCATTCATGTGGTGGCTTCAACCTATTGAAGGAAATTCTGATTTATATTCTAAGAAATATGTTCTGCTGGGAACTAGTAAACATAATCAATGTGGATCATGATCAAATGTGTTTATTATTTGCGTTGTTTTGCTAATCCATGTACTAGTAACCTGAGGTTAATTATAGCATTCTTTAATTCCGAGCATCATATCTTAAGCTATGTTAAAGCTTTAATTATACTATATTTTGATCCATGTACTACAGATCAGATTTTGGTATATTCAGGTTAAGCATGTGCTGGAGATTGTGATTCTATTTTATTTTTTATTCTTTGCATGCCACTTGCCTGATAAGTACTAATCTGGGCTCCATGCAGGTAAGCATTTATCCAGCTGTCAAAGCTCCAGTTGAGCTCTCGTTGCAGGTGTGAATCTTGTTCCAATTTTTTAGTCCATGTATTAGTGGTGAAGATATAATGTTAGGGACTATGTAGAATAGGTTATGCCAATTTTTTTTTTTTGAGATGCCCGGCGATTGTAGTGAACTGGTTAGATTGTAGCGAACTGGTGAGATTGACCTCTACAACTAGACACTTGACTTAACACTTGTATTACTATGCCAACATGTTAAGGTTCCATTTGATCTGTAATTATGCCGACGTGGATATTGCGTAGTGCTAGTTGTTCTTCATATTTTCTCCCTTATTTAGCAACTTAGCGAACATATTTTGTAAAACATTGCATCAAGTTTGGAACTTATTGTGATTATTCTACGTATCTATTTTTGCAGGCTTCCTCTGCGGACTATATACTGTGGAATACTCTTGGAAAATGTCCTTCTGCCGCCTCCCCGAACATGTAGGAAAAATTGGATTTTCTTCCTCTTTACACTCAGTAATCAGGGAGTTGTACAACCAGTTCCTTATAGTCAAAAGGAATAAATGGTACTTGTCTTCTTTCTGAGCATCCTTGTAGTAGAAAAAGAACGATTCCGTTGTCAAGTGAGAGATTTACTTTTTCATTGATTTTTCTGGCTTTCATCAGCCCTCATTTTGTAGGAAATGTTGTTAGCCATTTTGTTAGTTCATAAAAATCAAGACATTTTACTTTGATCTACTAAATTTAGTATTATCATTGTCTGGCAAGAACCTTCCAGTTATTGCTGCCTTTGTTTCAGTCTCTACAAGTTTTCTGTACATTGGATGGAAGTAGAATTAGAATGTTTTGATGTTTGGTTTTGAGTCTCGATACAGATTTGTAACCCTGAACAAGGTTGTGAAAAGCGCTAGGCTGTAGTCGGGCAGGCACTTGCCATTTGCCATCTAGATCTAGGTGGTTAAAAAAAATCCAAAAAAATATAATAAAAAATTATAGAAAAGTTTATAAAATCCTAAAACATGTATAGTCGGGAAGAGGGGACTAAGCAGGCGTTTAGACGGGCATCAGGCACTTAGGCGGAGGTCCTTTGGTACAGAGACCTTGACATACCACTTTTGTTTACAATTTGCTCTTTAGCTTATTTATGTTAGCATACCTCTCATATACATGAAATTAAAACTTCTGCTTGGATTATGTCAAGGTTACAAATCTGTATTGATACGGTTGCTGATTGTGGAGAGACTTTATGTATAAACTAAAAGGTTGGCGATTGTAGAGCAATAATTTGCACAGAAACTGCAAGCCTCCGAAATCGACGGTTGAGGGTAGCAATTAGCAAATTTTCAGGATCTACACACAGTAAGAGATTCCTCATGGTATGAACGGAAGACTTGAGTTGAGCGATGGAATGTCATGCTAATGAATGAAATGATTCATATCCCCAAGTTGGAATTATTATGTGGAGTCGTCAAAGTTGAGATTTATTCTTTTTCTTGTAGCTTTCTATAGCGATATAGTGGGTACTAGTGATCACCAACTGGACCAACATGTGTGATAGATTCTGCTGTTCTTGCTGTGTCACTCTTCTGTGAGAGCACAATTTTATGCTGATGTGATGATTAAAACACGAGCAGTAACTTGGAAGATCTTAATCCTTTGGAATCAGCAAGTAATTAAATTCTTAACTTACATTTGATCTTGTAGTAGTAGTGTCACATTATACGCACACGGTACACAAATACCTTAAAAGTAAATTACATTTATTCATTTGACTGCAATCCTTCGCTCAGCTCAAACGATTTCTTCCTCTCTCGAATGAAAGTGTCGAATTTCGTGTCAATATTCGAAGGTGCTGCAGCGCCTTTGCTCTTCTCCGGGGATTTCAACCGACCGAATGACTCCTCCTCCTCCTTGTCTTTGGTCTTGTCATCTTTCTCCTGTGATTCCCCCATGAATGGTTTCATTTTCTGCATAATGTCCTTGTCCTTGTCATCTTTGGATGAACTCGTGAGTTGAACTGGCCTTTTCTTCTTCTTGCGGCTGTCCTGATTCAATGACCTTCTCGGGGCCTTGGGCTTCTCTTCCTGATTGGCCATCGCAATGCTCGACTTCTTTGTGTCCCGGTGCTCCACCGGTATTACTATAATTGGTGGCACGAGCGCAACCTCACCTTCCTCCCCATCGTACTGCAATCCTTCAATCGTCGTTGCCATCAAAGGGTGGTTGCTCTCTTCTCGCTTGTCTGTTCTCCCTGGAGTGACCTGCCTGAATGTTTGGAAGCGAAAGCTTTCCACGATGAAATTAACTAGCCTGAAGCAAATGCCGAGACGCTTTGCGCCTTCATTCTTCCTTTCCATTGACTGTGTGGTGGCACTACTGGTAAGAAGAGGGGTTCTTGGGCTCTCTTGCTAAATTGGGAATGCCTGTGCACGTTATCTACTGCTTGAAATTTTCATCAGATATTCTCTCTTCCTTTGAAAATAGATGGCGTGGAAAAGCAGCAAATTGACAAATACAAGCAAGAACATTCAAAAGATTGAAAGAATACATTCTTTCCTCTCTGTTTTCTACCAAAATATTCTAACTTTTCACATAGATCTGAGCTTTGTGGACCTACCTATTCCATGCACAGTGAAGCAAAGAACTATATCCACAAAGATGAGATACCTGAAGATAACATCTCAAAAAGACATGCTCACGCGAGAGTTCCAATTATTATGGAAATGACACTTCTAATGAGAATCGAACCACTCCAACAATTATGCAGAAGCTATAAACTCACAAAGACATCCATAGGTGCTATACATGGTATTGTTCTAATGATTTGATCTATCTGACCTGCGGATTTGAACTGATGCAAGTTACAGGGAAGAGTAACAAAAAATACCATCCATTATGAGACTACTTCTAGCAGGTACCTTGAGCCTTTCTTTAAATATCTGCTGCCAATGTATCACAATTAGAAAATCTGTCTTCGGTATCTTTATTCGTTATCCATCCCCATCCAGTAAATCTGTCTTGGGTATCTTTATTCGTTAAATTATTCAACAAACACATTACAACAGATGCAGGAGATTATAGCTGTTACATATTGCTCTCAGTCAGCCAATTTAAGACATGTCCATTTAAGAGAAATACAAAAGAAGCTTTATTCACATCGGAGCAACAGAGATAAGTACAAGCTTGAAATCTCGGGGGAGATATATGTTTCCTTCTCACATGGTCTGGTCTGTCTTATTTTGACCGGACCCTTTGGCATTTTCCAGCAGAGACTATGCAGCCAAAGACAAGCTTCTCATATTTATGTCAATGATCTTCCTACTTTACAGAAAGGTCCTTCATGGGCCACAGATAACATTGGCAACCAACCAGTAATCCAGTTGGGTGTTATTAATGGTTAAAGCTCAACACATAGATAAGTGAGCACGGATGAAGCTCTCCGCTTAGTTCTCTCGCTCACCTTCCACTTCTCAACCAGGACCTTCTTTATGCTGGGGCAGCTGGAGATGACCGTAGCTACTCCCACTGAGGTAATGGATGGGCAATAAACCATATGGCAGGTCTCAAGATGCGTACATCCCTTCACCAGGTGGCTCAACCCAATATCGGTCACCTGTCTGCAGTGGGACAACACTACATCCTTGAGCAGAGGACATCCTTCTCCCAGTTCAGCCAGTCCCATATCCCCTATATCCTGAAGAAAGAATAAGGTAAAATAGATTAATCAATAGGAATTCACTGTAAATCGTGCAATCAATATCCAGATAACCTATATCTGCCAATGCCGTCACTGAAAATAACAAGAACATATAAATTGTGTTATGTGCTTACCTAGTTATTAGATATGTTGAATTAGCCTTGTGTTGAGTTGCTTAATTGTAGGGGTGTGAGTAAGTGGGTTAGTAGGGAGATAATATAAGAGTCATGTCGTGAGTAGGTTGTATTGCATATATTTACTTTCTTATCAATAGAAAATGGAAGAATATTATGATAAAAGCTTTGTCTTTACTGATGGAGGCCTCGGTTCTCCTAGAAGCGAACTACAAATGGAAGTGTTTGCAGGTTCTCCTTGAAGCGAATCCACCCCTTGATACGGGCACATATCATTTGGTATCAGAACCAAAAACTTAGGGGCTCATCCATGGCTCAAAGGCTAGACCTATTGGAGAAGAGGTAAATTTTGTTGCTGCTGCTCAAGAGAGATTTTTCAAGGAGATGCACCACATGTTTTCACCCATCAATTTCCGCTTTGATCAACTCTTCAACAATTGGGATTGTGAGAATCGGGATGGTTCCAATAATTTCAGTCTTGTTGATCAATATAAATGGATCAACGAGCCAAGGTTTGTCAGGGACCTATTATATTCTATGTTACTTGGATTCGGGTACGGGTGTCGGGTACGGATACATATCCAAGAGCCGGGTCATTTAAACTAATAATTGAAGGACACACGGACTCGGCTAAAAATGATCCAAATTTTGGATACATATACGGAAATATGACTATTAAAATAAATACATTTGAATATGGTTTCATAAAAAGACACATCATATAATTAAATTTGTATGGTTTCATAAAAGACATGTAATTAAATTTACACGGTTTCATAAAAAGACATTCTCTAATTAAATTTATATGATTTCATAAAAAGACAGTTGTAAAAAAGTTTGCATTGTTTCATATATTTAAACTTATAATTATATTTGCATGGTTTCATAAAAAAATATCATGTAATTAAATTTGTAAGGTTTCATAACTTTACTACAAATTCACTATATTAAAATAAACTATCTACTTCACTACCAGTCTTCCGATTGTCACCATAAAGGACCACGAATGATCCGATTGTCATTATGGAGGATCGGATACAGATTCTATACCCATACCCATATCCTACCCGGTGGACACGAGTACTTCTCCTAAAGTGTAGAGTCCGGGTAACATAACTTATATTATTCCCAAAATGGTGAAAAGGGTGAGAAGAAAGTTTAATATGAAGTCTTAGGTCCAAGCCAATTTCGAAAATTCCAGATTACTTTTTTTGGAATAAAATTTTAGGAAGTTGAATGCACACTGTAGTGCCCCGCTCTGCGATGACACTATATACAAGAGATCAGTTTGCTGACTCAAAAAGAAAACCTTTCTGAAGAGCTCATTGTTGAACCAGAAGACTGATCTAGGTGAGTGGGCAGAACTTCATTCTCTGATTCTTTCACGCCTTAATAATGAATCTAAGTTTTGTAATGCTTGTTGCTAAGAAGATTATTGTTTCCTTTACAAGAATGATAGATCATGACCCTGTATGCTAACTAAAGAACTTATATGCTAGTAATAATAGATGAACCTTGCCATACTAAGTAAATAATAGTATGTTGCATGCTAGGTTACACTGACACGGCTATCGAACGAATCTTTGCCATGCTAATAAGAAGAGTAAAAGAATGATTGAACATGTCAATATATGGTATGCTAAACAAGAGTAGAACTGCATGCTTAGCATGTTTAGCTAGAAGAGATAGAAGAACCGTGCCATGCTTGCTTAAATAAAGATCGTTTATATGTTTGCTTGTCATTGATGCAAAAGATAGAACTGTAGCATGCTAGATTTATAGAACTGTTACTGGTTTCATGTTTAAAGAACTTCTGCTTGAAACATAGACTTGTTATCGAACTCGTTCAGAGAATAGCTTGATCATGTGTCAAAGCAGCTAGTATAAGCGTATACTAGTGTAGTGTTGGGCCGTGAATAGAACCTATCGATCGATTGCTAAGACTAAGAGATAAAAGTTTGCTGAATCATTGTTTGCTTGCATTATAGAATTATCTGATAGGAGTGGATCCATGCATCGGTCTGACAACTTGTGTACAAGACATCGGGTCTCTCGAGCGGTATCCTGGGGCACCTGGGGCACTGGGAACCGTTCGGCCTGGGAGAGGCTAATCGGAACACCCTGAGGCAATGAAGTCCTCGCTATTAGGCGGGTGTTTATGTCTATTAGTTAGCTGGTTCACGTGTCAAAGAAGCCATTTTAAACGTATTTTGGTGTAGTGCTGGACCGTGATAACACCGCTACTAATCATGGATTTTTCATGGACCACATATAGTTAGGGCGCATGCTAGGTTAGCCTTCTTGAAATACCTAACCGTTTGATGCAGAGACGAACATACAAGAGTACCTAGATGTTTAGGTAAATTGTTGCTAACTTGTGTGTCTGTTGCAGGGATAACCGTCCGACAAAGGATAAGATTCACTGAATAAGAGATGCATTCATAATTGATTATGCTTACTATCTTGTACTGCTCCTAGACTTGCATGCTTGACTTGAATATACTGATGTTCCCTTGATAAGATGAATAGTCCACTAGATGCTGCTTATGTTCCTTAGAGATAATAGATATGGCTCACAATATATGTTGTGCACTTCACGATAGAGTAATCCTTATTGCATGCTTGATTGAATTGAATATGAAAATCTGTGTTCAAAGATGTTTTCAAAAAGAAGTAATCTGACTTGATCACGTACTGCACGAAATGAACCTAGAAAAAAGTAACAATATTACTAGTAATGTAATATTTTCTCACATGATTACATAGTGTTGGTTTTAAAGAGTGTTGCTTCTGTTCGTTGCTTTATATTCACCAGTGCTTTCCCCAAAGTGTTGATCCCCCACCAGTTCTGTTCGCAGATGCTGGATTGTCCGAAGAAGCGATAGCAGATCCTCATCCTCATGAGCCGAAAATCTGGAGTCGGTGACTTGAGTTGTATCGAAATATTTTGAGATATTTTATGTATAAAGGGATGTAATGTATGAAACGATGTCATTGTATTATGTATTGCTCTTTAAAGATGTAAGCCAATTGGCAAGTCTTGTAATCATTTCAGATATCAATAAATATATTGTTTTCCTATGTCATTGTGTTCATTTATTTTTCTGCATATCGTGCCGCTGCTTCTTACTTCTGATAGCTTATGTTGTTATTGTTCAAGCCTTGGCCTTGTGCAAGCGCAACTTAGGCTTGCACGACATCACGTCCACGTGAGAACGATCGGTTCCGCAAGGCCCAAAGCGAGGACGATCGGGCCCTGCGGGATCGGGACACACCAACGGATTAAAAATTGTAATATGTTACAAGGACACGGAAGTTGGATGGCCACCACCGCACACTGGAAGTGATGAGGACATCATGCCACTCGTCATGAAGACTTACTAGCATAGAAGACGGCGCAACACAGCCTCGTTATGGATCAACATCTGAGTTCTCTCAGATGTTTAGTATTTTTATTTATTGTTTGTTATTTCTTTGCAGCAAATAAGTTATAGTTGTCCTAATCAATAGGAAGAGTAATTTGTTTACCTATTCTTTAAAAAATCTCAACAATAGAGGAGTTTGTTACTAATGGGATTAGTTTGTTTTGATTTGTTAGTTTATTTTGAGTTTGTTAGTTTGTTTTGAGTTATTTGTTTGGATAGTTTTATTTATATCCTTATCATTCAATAGACGAGATAGATGGAATTAATGATTTTTTTTGATGAACTATATTCTCTCAATGTGAATGTGGTTGTGATAGCCAAACCCCTCTTCCTTTCCTACTCTCTTATTTCCGACCCCTATCTCTCTCTGTTTCGAACATAGCAGCACCTACCGGTCTCCCAGTAGCACCCGCGTCCTCCCCTGCCACAGACCGCATGGTAGATGCTGCACCCTCCCCTCCCGTAGCACAACACCACCACAATTCTAGTAGCAGCCCTCATCTCCGAGTCCTCTGCTAAGATCACCTGCAATAAACTGGTAATCTATCGAAAATTCAGATTTAAATATCCTTTTTCATTTGAATAAAGTAATTGAGATAAACATATCTATATCTAATATTCTTTCAATGGACTGCTGAGTCACAAAAGTAGAATTGATTGCTTCTTTAAAATAAAACTGGAAACTTCTTGTGATCATTCTAAATATT
>JAYESA010002418.1:22500-23628 GCA_036927795.1 Iris macrosiphon
ACCAAAGTGCTTGAGGAGCTTGTCATTTCTAGAGGAAACTTGCCCAACCCCCCGCCCGCACGGGGGCAAGGAGCAGCCACGAGACGCGGCTGTTTCTGTCGCACAGCAGGGGGACCGCAGCGCGCGCGCAGAAACTGCTGCAACGCAGCGCACCGCGCCCCTGGAATCCTTCGCCTCGCTCGAGCGATGCCGCCGCTCGATGCGCGGGTCGCCTCAGCGCGGCGCCGCGCGCACGGGTCAGCCGCGTTGGACGCATCGTGGAGCACGGGGTCGTCGAAATCCTCGCCTCCGTGCGGACGGGCCTGTCGCGCGCGACGAAACCCTCCGCGAACACCACCTTCCCCCTATAATAGATTTGCAGTTTTATTGTGGGGCTGACTAGGGGGGACCAAAGTGCCCGAGGAGCTTGTCATTTTTTGCGCCGCGCCGCAACGCGAAACCGTGCGCGCGATACAGCGTGTCAGGCCCACGCCGTGGGCAGAATCTGCCGCGGGGCGCAGAAACTGCCGCGGGGCGCAGAATCTGCCGCGCGCCGCTCACGTTGCTCGCCCCCGGTCGGCCGATACGGCCTGTCAGGCCCACGCCCGTGCACAGAAACTGCTTGCGTGCGCAGGAAGTGCTGCAACCGCACGGTTTCTCTGCCCCGTGCGGCCTGTACACCCTGTCAGCCCCGCCCCCGTGCACACAAACTGGTTGGGTGCGCAGAATGTGCTGCAACTGCAGCGTGGCTCTGCCCCGTGCGGCCGATACACCCCGACAGCCCCACGCCCGTGCACAGAAACTGCTTGCGTGCGCAGAAACTGGTGCGTTTGCTAAGTTTGTCTGCCCCCGTGCGCAGAAACTGCTCCGTTTGCTACGTTTGTCTGCCCCCGTGCACAGAAACTGCTTGCGTGCGCAGAAACTGGTGCGTTTGCTAAGTTTGTCTGCCCCCGTGCGGCCGATACACCCCGACAGCCCCACGCCCGTGCACAGAAACTGCCTGCGTGCGCAGAAACTGGTGCGTTTGCTACGTTTGTCTGCCCCCGTGCGCAGAAACTGCTCCGTTTGCTAAGTTTGTCTGCCCCCGTGCACAGTTTGTCTGCCCCCGTGCACAGAAACTGCTTGCGTGCGCAGAAACTGCTCCGTTTG
>JAYESA010002419.1:0-23624 GCA_036927795.1 Iris macrosiphon
ACGCAATGCAATGACTCGCACGCGGATTGTCTCAACCGAGCCTGACTTAATCTATATGAACGGGTCGTTGGCCTACACGCCATTATGGACATAGTCACAATAAGACAGTGGTCCCGGTGCCCCGGCGACAAACCAAACTTATCCATGCTAGCTACAACTAGCGCGACCACCAAATTTTCCCCTAGGTCGGATCGGTCCCGGTGCCCCCGACGCCCCGTCCGTAGGAATCAAGCTTGTGCACAAGCGTCCGGGACCAAGCGAGTCTTTTTTATTTGTTCTTTCTTTTTCTTTTGTATCTTCTTCTTCTGGGTAAACGACAATGGTTGTAGACGCAGGTAATGAGCCTCGCTACAAGCCATCACAGGTCGTTCCTGACTCATTGGTTCTTTGCATCTTTGTTTATTATGGACTCCTCGAGCCATTCTTTTCATGTAATTCTCTTAGTGCCATTCCTTAGTGCCATTCATTTTAGTCATTCTTTACTTGCATCTTACTTTTATATTTTATTATCATTTTAGCCATTCTTTCATGTAATTCTCTTAGTGCCATTCATTTTAAACGACAATGGAATCCGACCCATCACCAACAGTTTGCAGTGCTCACCGCTGAAGTCGAACTTGCTTACAGGGCCGGCCCTGGGGTAAGCCTGACAAGCCATCGGACTTGGACACCCCTCTGATTAGGACAACCCTCCAAGGCCCCTAAGTTTTCACCTTTTCGCCAATAGAGCATTTGTGGTCCATTCTGTCTACTCTCTATCAGTTGAACCAGCAATCCATTAGATCCATATTTTGAGTTTCCACTGGAAATGCCTCGAGTAACTCAAGGAGAGTAACTCGGAATCCAAACTCCACGCCATCGTTAGAACAGAAAACTTTAACACCACTGCCAATTCCACTTGCTCTCAATTTTTTAATATCTTTTTTTGGAGGTAAATGACAACAAAATTTAGCTTCAGTTAAGATAACCCCATCCCTGGGCCGGCCCTGCTTGCTTAGAGGGATGATTCGGCTGGCTAAAGGCCTTGCTTGGGTCAGTGAGCCGTCCAAGTGCTCTGATTCTTGTTAAGACTTTTGGTCAGGCCCTCTACACATCAAATTGTAATCACTGTCCAGCAAACACATCAAAAAAAAAAAAAAAACTAATGTAAGCCTAGATTATTTCATAATGAGCCCATATAATTATTTGTGATTAACAACAAGAGTAAATTATTTTGCTCGATAGCAGTCTCCATAATCACTTTTTAATTTTTTTTTTTAATGGCTTGTTTTTTTATTTTTAATAACATGTAGGACAAATTGGTGCTCTGTTGATTGAATAGAGCAACTCGGCTTATTGCGGAATGTGCATGTCCAGGCAGGATGGGTGTAAAGTTGGAAATAAATCAACTAAAATATTAACTCGGTTCATACTCGCGTTCACCATGCATGCACAATCGAATCAAGATTTCCTGGCCAACCAACTATAGGGTATTAACTCAGTGCAACCCTGTGTAGCGCATGTTTCTGAAGTTCTAAGCACATATTTTTAAATCGTGTTACAGTGATTTCTAAAGATAGGAAGATCTATATCTAAAAAAATAAAGATTTTATATTAATAATATATAGAAAATAAAATTTATGGAGTCTTTTGGTTTTTGGAACCATGTGAGATCATATTGCTTGTATGCTCAGCAACGATCGTGAACTAGTGGATAAAGTGAAAAAAAAAAAAAAAAAAATCTCGTAATTTGTCTCATTAGCAAATTAAGATTCCATAAATTTTTTGTTCAATTTAATCTACCCGCAAAATAGCATAGATCGAAATAGGCTCTCCCGTTTATTTTTTGTTGAAAAATATAGTTATTGACAATCTTAAAAAAAAAAAAAAAAATTTGAAAATCCTAAACTACCCTTCCCCTTCCCTTTCAACCCTCCCCTCCCCTCCAGTACAGACTCTCCCTTCCCCCCCCCCCCCACCCCCCCCTCCCAAACCCGTCTCCTCCTCCAGCTCCTCCCTCCTCCTCCCCCTACCATACCTCCTCCTCCTTCTCCCCCCCTCCTTCCCGCGTCGCCGGCCTCCTTCTCCTCCTCCTCCCCCGCACTAGCCGCGTCCCCCACCCTGCCTCCTCCTCCTCCTCCCTCGCCGCCGGCGTCATCCCCCCCACTGGTTGTCCCCCTCCCCTCCCCAACGCACATCCTCCCCCGCTGTTGTGCCGCCGCTACCCAAGAAGGAGGGGGGGGGGGGGGGGCTGATTGTGGGAGGGAGAGGGAGAGAATTAGAGTTAGAGTTAGGATAAGGATTATAATTATGATTAATATTAGAATTAGGAATATGTATTTTAGTCAATTCACGTCTATTTTGACGGTCGGTTAACGGCAGAATCAAATTTTGGTGCAAAATACACCAAATATAAAAAGTGAAGGTTTTTTTAAATCTGGAAGAATTTAATTGTAAAAACGCAAATCTATGGATGTATTTTTTTCACTTTACCTTGATCTTGTGCAACATCATTCTGGTTTTTTTTTTTTTTTTTTGGTTCAATACGGTTTAAGAATTTTTTTCTTTGAGTTATTTGTATTAACCCCCCATTCCCCCCCCCCCCCCCCCCCCCCCCCCTCCTCCATTTGCTAATGCAAATGGAGTTACCCTCCATTTTAAAATTTATTAGTAATACCCCCTATTTCATACAATTAGTACACTACATATAGGAAAAACTCTCTATTACTTTAAGAAGAGAATCATTGGTTTGACCGACGAGCTACGTGGAAAATACGATACGAGATCTAAGTTACTTGTATTTACCCCACCCCACTCCAATATTTAGCACTAAATTGGAGGACATGGTATTGCTAATAAAATTTAAAAATGGGTAGGAGGTAAATAAAAATAACTCTTTTTTCTTTTTGGGTTTAGAAGGAGGTTAATTTGACAGGGGATCAAATTTGAGTTCACCAAATTATGCATTTACGTCAAACTCGAGTGACCCTTGTGAAGAATAAGAGTCATGGCTGGATGGCGAAAGATCGGTGGATCGAGCTGTAGAAGCATGAAATTTTTTGATCCATGCGTCCAACAAACATGTGCCCCAAGATCGACTCAGAAGGAATCAAGCCGCAAAATGACTATGCGGTCCAAAAAAGCAGCTACCATGCGCCAACAGTAATCAAAAGTCATGCGCCACTAAGTAACTAGTGTCCGCATGCGCCAACAGTGCCATGCGTCAGTACTCCCTCAAGCATCCATGCGCTTCAATACTGGCCACATAAAGGCCTAACACAAAGATTATGTCTGACACAGAATCCTGACAAAAAAGACTTCTGAATACCTCGAAAGACGTGAGTACGCTAAACGAAAAAATCTAACGTCAGCATGAACTTTACTCCTGACAGGCGTGTAGTGCCACATGTACGAGGCCACATTTGTTCCAAATTTTATGCGTTTCATGCGTCTCTGGCCTCATGCGTTCCAGACATCATGGTTTACATGCATCCCAGACTCTATGCGTCCAACGTGGCAGGGTTCCCCGAGACAAAATCTTTCTGTTACAACTGAAGTAATTCTCTTCAACTAAATGTGGGCCACATGTCAAGCTGACCAAGTCACCCAAACAAAAGACGAGAACCGTCTAGATCTTCAGCAATAGCAAATCGTAACAAACGTCCACATGTCAGCTCATCCTGGACTCAACTACATCCTGTTAAGGATGTACACGTGGCAACATGCCCATAACATGCGCCTACAGTTGCAACCGCATTCTGTTGAAGGAGCCCTTTGCGGCCACCCATAGCCCATCAACATGATGACTATAAATAGGAGCAACTTGGACATTCCAAGGGCTGATTTTTCTGCTTTAGAGATCATACCCCTCCAGGCGAGCTATGTATGTGCACACAAGCTCAGGAGAGAGAAGAGAGAAGAAAGCATCATCATTCTATCGTCGGACCGTCAACGGAGTAAAAAAGTCGCTACAGTACTCGATCTCCATCGTCACATTACCCAGATCAAAAAATATTGTACTTAGATTTTCTGTTTATAATTTCTTTGTACGCTTTTTGTTTGTTATTAAACGAAGGTTTTTCAAACTTACTTCAATGGCAAACACGAGCTACGAAGGCGTATTATTCTTTTTATTTATAAATAATTGTGGGAGTTGGAAATAGGAGATAGTGGATCAAAAAGACAAACAATACAATATGTACAAAATTTTGAACGTTATGTCAGCCATCTCAAAAAAAATTCATGCGTGAACATATTTTGTCTGATTGGACCCGTTGCTACAAACACAATTGAAGTTATCATGCATTTAGCAGATGTAACTACCCAAAAATTCACACAATGTACATGAAACACACTTTGTGAATAAAAGAATTATCATATGGTTTTAAAAAAATTTATTTTTAAGACAATAGTATGAAAAAAAGTTGTCATGTATTTCAATATAATTAATGACTTCTTGTCTGTAATTGGAAATATTTTTTTTTCATATTTCTGACAGCTTATAAGATAAGGTATTAGAGGAAACTAAATGCAGAGTAACCATTCAACTTTTATTTTATTTAATACACTTAATTATATAATTAAATATATATATATTAATATCGATATTAGTATCTTGTTGTGTGATAGAAAAATTTCCATTCAAAAATTAGTAAAACCAAAGAATCTTGATGTCAAATCAGTAAAATTAGACAACAATTCGTTCTGGTTGTCAAATCATTAAAACAAAAAAAAAACGGATTGCTTATTTGACAAAAATCAGTAAAACTTGTTTGGAAAGAAGTAAAAGAGAAGGATTTTAGATTGGAGTAAAGTCTTCATTGGAATAGAATTAGAACATGAATTTACTATTGATCAAGTTTTGTTTATTTATAATTAACTATGTTGTTATCACATTATCCGATCATATAAAAAGAAATATTGAATCGTAATACAATAGACTTTTTTTTATCATATTCTCTTGTATAATATTTGGTAATGTATCATATTCAATCTAGAATCATCATCGCACAGTTTTTCAAAAAATTCAATACGATAAAAAAGTCAACGAATACGGACCGAATTTGTCGTGCACAGACGACGAATTCGAGTTTCGTCGATCCTCACATGTCGGTAACAACCATATCTGCATCTTTCGGTACAAATAGTTCGTGCAAATGAAAAGTTTGGGTGATAGTAGAACCTATGAGAAAAAAAATCATAAATTTTGACATATCTAATTAAGTATAACTTTCAATTAATACAGTTGTTCATTTGGCAGTGGCTATAAAACACAAGTTGGATCAGAAGTTTGGTTATACTAAAACGATGCTTAAATTAGTTTTTGATGACAACAAACACGAAACCAATGAAAAATATCGCTTTCAAATTGAAAGATATCCTTGAAAATCATAGTAAAACGTACAACATACAATGTCAATATCCGCAAAAATAGGCACAACATAACACAATCAACTTTTGCGTACAAAGTTCTGACGAAAAAAATTCACAAAACGATCAAAATCCAATCACGAAGAACTTCACCACTAAAAATAAAAGTACACAATCTCCCTTTAAACTTCTTTCATTCCACTAATCCAAACGGATTACCACAATCACTACAAAAAAGAAAAAATTACAAGAAGGATTGAACAATATTACTGGAGAACTAGAATAGAACAAAGATTTGCTTGTCAAACCAATGACATGAATCGATTCGAAGGATCTCCCCCGAATCATTGATGTTCTCCTCAAGAATCCTATTTCTCTTGAAGATTACAAACTTCAAGCTCTCCCTTGGTAAATATGGATAATGTAATTAGGTTAGAAAAATTCATATTTATGTCAACATAATTACGGGCAGGGTCGGCCCAAAGAGTTAGGTTGCCTTAGCCAGAATCAATTTTGGTTGTCCTTCACCTCTATTGAAAAGATATATCTCTACTATTATAATACGGCTTCAAAACGGCTCAAAAATGAGACATCTAAGCCGTCAGTAAATATTCTACCAATTAAATTTTTTAAAAATAACTTACAGGAGATTATATCCAAACAGTAAATAAATATTAAACCAATTTACTTAACAAAAAAAACTAACGGGAGAGAAAAATAAAATCTTAAACTAACTTCTTTCTTATCCATCCAAACAGTAAATGAATACTAAACCAATTTACTTAACAAAAAAAAACTAACGGGAGAGAAAAATAAAATCCTAAACTAACTTCTTTCTTGTCCATCCAAACAGTAAATGAATACTAAACCAATTTACTTAACAAAAAAAAACTAACGGGAGAGAAAAATATAACAAAAAATCTAATGGGAGAGATAAATAAAGCTTTAATCAAATTATTATTTTTTAAATTACTTACGGGAGATTAATAAAATCTTAAACCAAATTTTTCCTTATCCATCTAAACCGTAAATAAATACTATACCGATTTACTTAACAAAACAAAAACAAAAAAAACTAAGGGAAGAGAGAAACCTTTCAGGAGATTAAAAAATCTAAAACCGTAAGTAAAAACTCAACCAATTTAATTTTTTTTTTAAACTTACAGGAGATTAAAAATCTAGAACTGTAAGTAAATACTCGACTAAATTAATTTTTTTTAAAAACTTACGAGAGAGAAATAAAAACCTAAACCAACTTTCCACTTATCCGTCCAAACCGCAAGTAAATACTCAAATTTTTTTAAAAAAAAACTTATAATTATGAAATAAAAAAATTCAAGATAAATTATTTTTTACAAACAATACTTAGCATTAAATGTACGTGCAATGCACATGCACGTTACTAGTAGGTTTAAGTTGGGACCGATTCTAAGAAAATCAAATAACACGATGGTTCTCCAAATTCTTCTTCTTAGATCTGGTTCTTGTTAGACTATTGGGCTGCAGGCCCTCTCTACACGGCAAAGTATCATTGCTGTCAAGCACACCTAGCCAAAAAAAAAAAACCCTAATATGAACCCATATAATGTCATAATGAGTCATATAATTGTTTTTCATTAACAAAAAGTGTAAATTCTATTGCTCAATAGCAATCTCCATAATCACTTTTTAATTATTTTCTAATGACTAGTCCTTATTTTTAACAGAAATTTTTTGTGCACTAATATATTTTTAATATATAAGAATGGGAGAAATAAGTTTAAGAAAATATAGAGGTTAGAAAGATTCCCAAGTGTTGCGAGTCCATTTGGCAAAATTTTTGTATCTATTGAAAAACGATCAATATAAAATTTCTTATTATCCATTGTATAAAGGTAGACCAAAATAAATTTAGTTCTAAACTTTATTTAGTTATAAAATTTGTTATTATTGGTATTTAGTTACAAATTAGTCTCAAAATTTTCATTTTGTATCTTAGAAAAAATCAATACAAAATATTTTATTATCTATACGCAAAATTAACTATTTGTCAAATTTAAATTAAATTATTCATTCATAATGCATATAAGAAAATTTTCATTCTATAAATGTGTTATTACCCATTATATAAAAATTTTAATTATCCATTCATAATAATTTAATTATTCATACGCAAAATTATGATCAATATAATGTATAAAATTATCTTATTATCCATAATAATAAATTATCTTATCGAGGATAGCAAAATTATCTTATTATCTATTGCATAAAAATTCTAATTATGCATTCTAAATGATTAATTTAATTTAAATTTGATAAATAAATAATTTTACGTATGGATAATAACAAATTTTATATTTATTTTAAAAATAGATATCAAAATTAGGTTTTTTTAGCATAATTTGTATATAAATATCCTTTATGAATAATAACAAATTTTATATTGACAATAACAAAATTTATAACTAAATAAATTTTATATTGATTTGTAACTACATAATTTTTGTCTACCTAGTGAGTCCTATGGTCTATGATAGGAACCTACTTGGAGTGGCTCAGTAGAGAGAATACCATAAAGCTCAGAACTTGCAATCAAGCTTAATGAGATGTAGTTCTCTTCATAGAGTATCAGTATCAGGACTGCATACTGTCTGATACAAAGATATCACAGTATAATGTCTGATACAGAGATAACATCAATAACAGATATTGATATCCATTATTCTCCTTCCCAGGTCATCATTGCCACATGTCATTGCCACTTCATCAATCCCAGGGTCTTGCCAGCTCAGCCATTTGGTTATGCCAGCTCATAGAATCATTATAGTACTGTAGTAGTAGTGAAGGACATATAAATAAGCCAGTGAGAGAAGGAAAACCTCGCCAATGTATTTTCTTGCTTCTAGAATTACTTTCTTCCCCTCTCAGTTGTAATGTTTCTCTTCTTCTTGTTCTTATTCTTCCTCAAATAAAGAAACCACAATTCCCCAATTTCGTTCTTACTTCTCTTATTCTACCAAAATCTTCTAATCCTGATGGTAAATTTGAGTGTACCAGCTTCAATTCAAAGTCCGCTAGGTCGGGGACCTATCAATTGGTATAAGAGCCACCTATAGATCCACTCATGGAGGCAGACGGGGATCCAAGCATGAGCTGTCATGGCTTTCTTCATGGATCACCACAAAGTCGTTCCCTCTTCAATGGCGAGGTCCGGATCCAAGCTTTGGAAGGTAGATTTGATTAGCTTAATTCTAAATTCGATCAAATTTTGGATGAATTGTCTCAAATTAGACGAGCTGTTGTTGTTAATCCAATGGGAACAATGGCTGTTCATCATGATTCACCAGTTCAAGCTTCAAAATTAATATTTCCAAGCGATATTTTGTAGCCGGAGGAACTTCAAATCATGGCATTAGAGTGAAATTGCCTCAGTCTCAACCTAATCTGCAGCAGCAGTACCAATACCAAACTTCTCCGTACATATTCGAAAAAATGCCTGTGAAGAAGGAAGCAGTAGGAATGAGGCAGGCTGTTGATGAAAAGACTGATGAAGTTTATCTTGATTCCAACATCAAGAATGTTGTTGTCACAGTTCCGGCGTTCTTCGATCTTTTACAGCGTCAAGCCACTATGGATGCTGCTGTCATTGAGGGCTTCAATATTCTTAGGATCATCAATGAGCAAACCACTGCTGCCTTGCAGGAGCAAGTAAGAGAGTTACAAGTCTATTGGGAGGAATGCATAAAGAAAAATTTCTATGTTGTTTTAAATTCGGTGAAATATATAGGTTCAACTGCTACATTAGTTGGTGGTGGAAATGCAAAGGCTGTTGACGATACAATGACAATGGTATCACCAACAAGGAAGACTTGTATTACACCACTACCTGCAGTTGAAGGACCTTCGACAGAGGTGGAAGTGGTATTAGCCATATTTCGACAGAGTAATGTACCAGGTGACCAGCATTCAGCTCAGGACACTCTCTCTATGGCAATGCAGGTAGCAGACCTTCATGAAGTAGAGATCATGGCAGTTAAGAAGCCTGTAGTACCTGGCAGTACTAGTAAGCCACACATTCCTCCAAGTCCAATCACCTCTATTACCTTCCCTGTTGAAAACATCAGAAGAAGTCATGATGCAGTAGCTACTGATTCCCAGAAATTGGCACAACAGTACCCAGGCAGAGTATGGGATCGAGGAACTCCAGAAGTGGCTCTCCAAGAAATTCATAATAGGCTTAGGAAAGGAGCTTTGCATGTCTCTGAGACAGAAGCCATCAATGAAGATAGAGGTATACATCCTGCTTATGGCGAGAGAACCATCAATTTGATTCCTCTTGGTGAGCTGAGAGTCGAACCTTCCCAGACTTACTCCAGGGATTTGATCAATCCCTTACCTTCTCCACAAGGATATGATATTCTATTGGGCTTGTCAAATGTTACTAGTCCTTATGTGCTTGCTACGTATCAGGATGGTATGGGTACCTTCATTACTACTCATACTTATGTGGGCATTGATTCCATCTCCACGATTCCAAGAAATATTGGTATACAGGTGTATTCTTACTACCCAATTCCTGATATATCTGATTTTGCTAAGCTCTATGATGGTCTTAAATGGAACATCAGCAGACTCCTGTATTTTAAGGCTGTGATGTATCATGATGACAAACTCCAGGAGAGTACAGATTGTGCTTTTCAGTGTGCTCTTCTTTATACGTCAGTACATGCGCAAAAAAGAACTAGAGTTATAAATATCGAACTTCCCTACAAAAGCATGCATAGTAAACTAAGATATTCTGATGATTTGGGTGCACAACTTACCTGCTATCAGAAGCAAGCTGCAAGTGGCATTCCTATCAGTCCTCTTTCTCCAGGAATGGTATGGTGGGATCCAGGAATTTATATCACCAAACTTGGAAGCATCCCTTGTATCACTCTCTATAATACTGGTTCACCATGGAAAAATGTTGACATGGGAATCCCTGCCAACAACAAAGGAGAGCACAACAGTGTCTGTCTCTTATGGTTCCTGACAAGTATCAGCACTAGTATTAATTTAATTGCTAATTTCCATGTTTTTGTGTGGGATCCAGGGGATGGAAAAAATTCAAGCAAGCTATAATTACTTGCCAATGACATCTCAGGGGGATTTTTGAAATTGATGAGTGGTGATATTGTATCTCACCATATGAATACCACCAATGGATACAAAAATGCATCTATGTATAACACTCAACCCTATTATCGAAGAGGTGAAGACAAAGTGGCTCTTGATCGAGCGGGGATCCAAGGTCAAGTTGTAGTCACTTACCATTCAAGATCTGGAGACGCTTCAACATTTGTATGATCCCACCAAAAGATTTGTAGAAGCTAAATACCATGATGCATACAAAGGGATCCAATTTTCAGGCTCCACAACCCTGCAAAAGATTGGTACTGAGATTGCCCTTTCAATTGTATCTTTGGTGGTAGTGATGGTCTGGGATCCAGGCATTTATATCATCTGACTTGTCAATTGGTAGTGAGTATGTCCAACTGCAGGGCATGGATGGCAAATAATATGGAAGAGAGTTTCAGAAAGTAGCAGTCATTTCCCATTTGCAGAGCATGAACAGTTTCTAAAGGATTTTCTTTAAATTGACCTTGGGACAAGGTCAATTCAAGGGGAGGGTATTGATAGGAACCTACTTGGAGTGGCTCAGTAGAGAGAATACCATAAAGCTCAGAACTTGCAATCAAGCTTATTAAGATGTAGTTCTCTTCATAGAGTATCAGTATCAGGACTGCATACTGTCTGATACAGAGATATCACAGTATAATGTCTGATACAGAGATAACATCAATAACAAATATTGATATCCATTACTCCTCCTTCCCGGGTCATCATTGCCACATGTCATTGCCACTTCATCAATCCCAGGGTCTTGCCAGCTCAGCCATTTGGTTATGCCAGCTCATAGAATCGGTTATAGTATTGTAGTAGTAGTGAAGGACATAAATAAGCCAGTGAGAGAAGGAAAACCTCGCCAATGTATTTTCTTGCTTCTAGAAATTACTTTCTTTCCCTCTCAGTTGTAATGTCTCTCTTCTTCTTGTTCTTATTCTTCCTCAAATAAAGAAACCATAATTCTCCAATTTCGTTCTTACTTCTCTTATTCTACCAAAATTTTCTAATCCTGATGGTAAATTTGAGTGTACCAGCTTCAATTGAAAGTCTACTAGGTCGAGAACCTATCAGTCTATTGGCGGAACCTTTCTCGCCTACATATTTTTTAAACTTGCTTTTCTGAATATGTTAAAAATATATTCTTGCACCATTTTTTTTTTGTATGTTTAAAAAGACGTAGGACAAGTGTGGTTCACGTGGGTCAAGAGACATAGGAGAGAGAAATTGGTGGGCTGTTGATTGAATAGAGCAACTCGGCTTATTGCGGAATGTGCATGTCAAGATGGATGCAAAGTTGAAAATCAATTAACTAAAATATTAATTCAGTTCGTAATCGATTTCACCATTCGTGCACTACTGAATCAAGATTTCCTAGCCAACCATCATCACTCTCGGTTGGATTTTCTTCTTGGTTCGATATGGGTTAAGAGTGAGGGTTTTATTGGAAGAAGAGAAAAAACACATATTCAGTTCGTGAATGTTTTAACATCTAGATCAGTTATCATAAATCTCATTTCCATTACTTTTATATTTATTAACATTTGTCACGCTCCCTTTAGAACTTCTTGTTGTTTAAAGTTTTGTTTAAAGTTAAATGAAAAGTCAGTAATTTACAAATTATTTGGTAGTGAATTTGATAATATTTAATATTCTTTCAATGATCATCGTCTCTGTTATAATTTAGTCATTCTTATCTGACATTCTCCAAAACCATGCATGAGACTGATCAGGTCCGGACTTCATATAAGATACATGGTACTGCTGTTTTATATCCATGTCCAAAATTCTAGAGGACATGAAACTCATTCTAATGCTACTTGTAGTCTGTGTAAAAATATTTTAGGATATATAGATATTATATAATAGAATATCAAGAGAAAGTTAGTTAATCAGACTATTTTTTTTATATATACAATCGTTATTAAAATCATCTTTCCTTCCGACGCTCTAACAATTTGACGCTCTTAATTAGTAATTTAACCGCCAAACGGACAAAACGAGTAATATTTAAGTTAACATTTGATCAGAAAGCAGTGCTCGATGGCCTAAGATTTCTTTTTCTTTTTCTTTTTCTTTTTTATTATTATCATTATTAACTATTCCAAACATTATTTGTTTTCTTTTTATTTACTCGCCTTGAATATCAATTTTATTTTATTTTTATTTGGAACATCTTCATTTTTATTAGTAATTTATTATGACATATATTTTGGATATTATATTATATTTATTGTTTTATTTTTTAATTTTTTTGTTGATGATATTATTTTGGATATTATGAGATATTATTTTGTTTTATTTCTTGAATTTTTTTATATCAACATTAGGTTTTGAGAACACAACTTTTAGAATTCATCTCAATTCTAATAAATCTTAGTCTAGTTTGGTTTGCAAAAAGGAAAGGAAAGGAAATCATTTCCTTGTTTCTTTCTCTTCCTTTAAGAATTTATAATTTTTATTTATTTTTCTTTTCAGCGTTTGGAGAGGCCAAAAAAATTTGAAGGAAAGATGAATTTCCTATAGTGGGAAAGTGATTTTTTGTTGGGTGGATGAATCACTTTTTCTCCTTATTTTTCCTTCCTACTGGAATCATTTTTCTTTCACATTCAAACGTAGGAAAGGAATCACTTTCTTTTGTCAAGATTCTGCGAACTTCCTTCCTACAGGAATCATTTTCTTTTCATCATATTTTTCTTTGACATTCAATCATAGAAAATAAATTACTTTTTTTTGCCAAGATTCTGAGAACCAAATGAGACCTAAAGCCCGACACTATTCATGACCACCATAGTAAACCCTTACGGCTAACCCTCTCAATAACTAGGCGGGATTTCGAACTTCTTCCCTGCACTTCCATAGCAGGTAACATAATATTAAAGTTTCAGAGCAGAGAACCACAAAATATGGGCCTTCCATGGAACATTTTATATTTATTTTCTATAGATAATAATTTTAATGTTATTAGAGTTGATAAGTTCGGATGGTATTATCAATAAGCATTAATTCAATGACCTTAAGATATAATGAATTCTTTTGTATGCGCTATGGGCTTAAATATTAAAGAGATGCTAAATCAAGATATTCAGATATCAGTTAAAAGTGTTCGATTCGATTTTAAAATATTAAAGGGAGAATGAACTAGAATATTCAAGTAGCGCAGGTATACTGTTTCCTTCATATTCTGTTCAATCTTGTCTTATCTCTATTACACGTGAGTCTGGACAGAATTTTGTGGTAGATATGAAGATGACGGTCCTCATATAATAGAGAGGAGACATGGTTGGACAGAATAGAAAGACAACATATCTGCTCTGGTTGATAACGGTGGATATATGAGTTGTATTTAGGGCTGCAAATGAGCCAAGCCGATCGCAAGCTGCTCGGAGCTCGGCTCGATAAAAGCTCGTTTGAGCTCGGTTCGTTTCGTAAACAAGCCAAGCTCAAGATTCATTTTCGAGCTCGTTTAATAAACGAGCCAAGCTCAAGCTTAGAAGTACTCGGCTCGTTTGAGCTCGCGAGCTGGTTCGTTTAGAAGTTTGCGAGCTGACTCGTAAGCTGGCTCGTTTAGAAGCTCGTTTAGGAGCTCGTTGCTGGCAGTCTACAAATTTATTTTGTGATTTAAATTTAAATTTGTTCTTTGTTGAATTCTAATTTTATGCATGTTTGTATAACAATATGGTTGTGTGCATTATATATAATTATATGTCCTTAATAATTGATATTAAGGAACTTTTTAAATTAAATTTTTATAAATAAATTGTTAATATTATATGTCTTGAGTTCAAGTCTAACTAGCTTGAAATCAAGTTCGTTAAGCTCGAAATCAAGCTTAATGAGCTTGAAATAAAGCTGAACAAGCTTGAAATCAAGCTTAACGAGCTTGAGTTTGAGCTTATCAAGCTTGTTTATCAAGCTTGCTTATCAAGCCAAGTTCGAGCTCAAACCAAGCCAAGCTCAAGCTTAATATAAACGAGCTCGAGCCAAGCTCAAGCTCTAAAATAAAAAATTTATCAAGCTCGAACTCGAGCTCGGTTAATTCTAATCAAGCCAAGCTCAAGCTTATGAAAGCTTGGCTCGGCTTGGCTCGTTTGCACCCCTAGTTGTATTAGACTAAAAATTGAGAAATAACACGTAGAGAGTCGACTCCAAACCAGAAATTGGTCAGCCATTGTTGATGTGGGTAGTGGTTATGATCAGATCGAAGCCAAACCAGAAGTCAGTCACCAAATAACCCATTGGTTCAAATAATAAATATCTCCAAACCTGCATAATTGTTTTAATTAACTCGCAGTGCTGACAATGCTCAAGCTAGAAAATATAAAGCCAGGAAGTTGCAAACATACTTAAACGGGGATGATGGATGAACATGACAATAAATCCATCCATCACTCGAGATGTTAGGGTTGTTAAGATTTATCTAAAATTTGGTCAACCAACCGAACAAACTGGACGTAGGCCATCTGCAATAGGGGTTTATATCTTTCGTATTTCTATGGTAAAATTTTATTTTGAATTTTTTTCTTTCTAAAAGTGATTTCTATCTTAATTTCTATTCTAGATGGTATTGATATAGGATAAAAAATTTCTATAATGATTTTTACGTATAGAAACTCTCATAGAAATTCTCACTCTCCCATAACAATTAATAGTGGACCCCACACCATTAATTTGATCTTTTTATTTTGTGACATCTAGGACAGAAATAGAAAACCATTGGAGAGTATTTTTTTTATTTGTGTAGTATTTAGTTAGAAACTCTACCAACTAGAATATAAATTTTCTTAAAGTACAATGACAACTAGGATAAAAACTCAATTTTAAAAATTTTCATTGGAGATGGCCTTAGTCGATTCGGTTATTGTTTCTAAATAATTCTACAAATTAATTACGATTTAGAATTTTTTTATTTAAGCTACCGATCAAATAATCACTACTTTTTTTTATATGTTTTATTAAAAAATTTCACTATTGATTCAATAGTGGTTATGGATTATTATTTTATTTTTATTTTTGAATTTTCGACATAACGTTGGAGGTTCGGCGTAACGTTCGAGACTTTGTGCACACTATATTGCATGCCTTTGGACCCACTACCTACCAACTTCTACCATTTTATAAATGAAAGAAATAATATGTCCCCGTGGCTCGATCTACTAATCTTCTTCCACCCGGCCAGGTCTTATACCTCTCCTCGGTAACCACAAGAGTCACTCGAGTTCGGTCTATGGATTATTAATTTATTATGTATATAATATGGACTTGTTTGGTTGGCTTGTACACGGAATGCAAATGCTTGTTGGGATGGGAGAGCTTGCACACAGAATACGAAAGCAAAATCAGAAAGTACACAATACGAGAAAATTAACGAGGTTTGACAGTGTGTACTACCTACGTCCTCCAGACAACTATAGTTTTTTTCCACTAAAAATAGTGGAATTATAAGTTACAATTTCACGCAATGGTGCTTAACAATGACATCTTTTGAATTCATTCAAGAGGCTCACAATTGTTCACTCTCATACAAGTATGGAAACACTTCGGTAAATTACTTGTTACATTCACCAAGAAGACCACTGATACGATCCTACTCGTGATCGATCTGAAAACTGAGGGTAACCGAAGTAATCTGACATTTCTAGCAATTCGAATCAGAATTTGTAAAGTAGAAGAGGGTTTTGGGGGAAGAACACTAAAGTAATTTTGAATTGATGGTTGGCAGGAAAAGGAATTACAAGGTGATTATAAATGGTAGATACAAAGAAAGGAAAGAGAGGAAAGGGAAAGTATTACTCTACTGCAGGAGCTACAAGAACTAAGCAAATGACAATATCTATTATATGATATTTTCTACTCCTCCTCTTCCTTATTTATAGCATTTGAACTTCCTTGCAGAGGAAGCTTGGCAGTTGGTTGTTGCTGAGCTGAATGATCTAGCAATGAAGATGGAAGTTGGCGGAACTGGCAATGAAGAAAGGGGAGTGGCTCTACAACTATACACAAGCTTAGTCATTGAGTATGCTTCATCTCTGCTACTGAGTTGGAGCTCCGTCATTCGTAGCTTGAGCATACTGGGCCTCTTCTCTGTTGAGCATACTGGGCCTCTTCTGTAACGACCCGCTCCTGTCACGCCCCAGTCCCAAAATGTCAGGAACTAGGCCACGTGTCACTGGCCAGCTGATACGTCACTAAGGGTTTAATCCATTTCGAATGGACCCAAAGGAACGTGTTACGCTGTCCTAAAATTCTACAAGTGTAAAACAGGTAAATCTATCTCATCCACAATAAAATGTCAGGAAAATAAGTGCTGAATATATATAAAAACTGAGTCTGATAAAGTACACAACTGGTGGGTACAAGCCCACTACAAAACTAATAATAGCACAGAAAAATCAGATAGACTAAGTAGGATCTATCTGAGCAAAACATCTCCATCTCCAGGTGGCAAGTCTCTAGGGTCAGGCATACTCTGAGGGTGTCTTCTCTAGCTCCTCCTCGGTAGCACATCTAGCCTCCTGATCAGGTCCGTATACCGTGGGATAGAAAGCCTCGTCAAGATCTGGCAGGGAACCAGGTCCTCAGTGGGACATAACAAGATACAGAAAATGACATGCCATGTATGTAAGTACTGAACAAAATAAATAAATACAGGGTGCTAACCATCTATGTGAAATGCAAGTAAAGACCTTGTAGTACGCATGGGAATGTGTCGGCTAGACATATGCTGACGTAATTCACCAATCGTGGTGACTGGCTAGTATATGTGTCATATGCCCCCTGACTCAAGGGCACTCTGCAATCGACCATCATGGTACGAAGGTATAAAACATTTAAGGAGGGGGTGTCCCATACGTCTACCAGTTATCTTTTCCATCCCAATGTAACTAAATGTCAAGTCCTAGTTTTCCTTATTTATGCTAATCCGTGATGCGGGTCACACGTACTGGTAGCTAGTCAAATACGCAGCTCGCATCCCAATATGTATTGCAACCTTGTTGCGTGTTCCCGTGATAGGGTCTAGGAGAATATCAGGATAACCTCACAGTTGTTGGTGGGTCTGTAAAACTAAGTTAATTATACTAAATTGTAAACATATCAGTTGACTGTACCTGAGGCAGTCTCAGGTACTCATAGTTATATAAAAATCAGAAACAAGAGCATATAACCATATTTGAATTTAAACAATAAACTTGGCAAGGTATACTTGCCTACTCCCTGATAGTGTTGGAAACCTGTTCTCAAATTCAGGTTTGAGGGTGCTGGTGACAGGGGGTCACTGGCTGTGCTGGAATTGGGTTCTGTTAAAACATACAGGTTTGTGATTATCAGGGTATAATATAAAAGTATATACATACTTATGTATAATATATATATAGGATACACACACATATATATATAGTATTTATATATATAGATATAATATATAGTAGTAGTATATATATAGTATATATATAAAGCAAAGAAAATGCAGGAATGAAAATATATATATTAGCAGGGCATAACCACTGTTATATATAGTAATATAATATTATCAGGGTGTATCCACTGATATATAATAATATAATAATTAGGGTATATCCACTGATATATATATAATATAATATTTATCAGGGTGTATCCACTGATATATATATAAAATGACAGGGCAGAATATAAATATATATATATATATATCTGTGTACTGTATTTATACAGTACTATATAATAATATATTATATATATATATAGATAATAAATGAAATGACAGTGCAGGAAAAATAAATTTACATATATATTATAGGCTGTATTATCCAGCTCAATATTTATTAATAATAATATAATTAATACATAGCTTATATATAACATATAAATAATATGTTATAGATAACTATATACATATATATATATATATATATATATATATATATATATATATATATATATATATATATAACAGAATAAAATGCATATATATATATATTAATAATTATTACATAATAATATATAACATATAAATAATATGTTATATATAACTATATATATATATATATATATATATATATATATATATATATATATATATATATATATATATATATATATATATAAAACAGAAAAATGCATATATATATATATTAATAATTATTACATAATAATATATAACATATAAATAATATGTTATATATAACTATATACATATAAATATACATATATATGTATATATACTTATATATACATTATATATAATAAATATATATTTATATAGTATACATATACTGTATTTATACAGTATATAATTAATATAACATTATATATTAATATATATATATATATATATATAACATATATATATACAAGTATATGTATATATATATATATATATATATATATATATATATATATATATATATATATATATATATATATATATATATATATAAATTCATGCGTATATACGTATAAACAAGAGGGGGGGGGGTATACCTACTGACAGGGGGGTCCCACAGGTCGTCGACGGCGGAAGGACGGCGGCAGAGACGGTCGGAGGTGGCCGGAGGAGCAGCAACAACAGCAGTGGCTGCTAGCAGCAGCAGCAGTTGCAGCAGCTTGCGGGGGCTGCCGGCGGCGGAGCAGTGGCGGAGGCGACGATTCAGGCGGAGGGTTCGACGGAGGGAGGAGTGGTGGTCAGGTTGGTGGTGGTGGCGGAGGTCCACGACGGCGGTGGCGGTGGCTGGAGGCGACCGGAGGTGGAGGGGTCGGTTAAGGTTAGGGGAGTGGGAAGGAGCTGCGGGGGCTCTAGCCGGCGGAGGAGGTGTCGTGGGGCGGTGAGGGGTGGTGGTCCGGTAGAGGGGAGAGTGGCGAGTCGAATGGTAGGGGTGGTGGCGGAGCACGGTGGCGGAGGGTGGCGCAGGGGGTGGTTCGGGTGGTGGTGGCTGCTGTGGGCAGTGAGGGAGTGTGGGGTTGCGGGGGCTGCTCACGGCGGAGGGGATGGCCGGAGGGGGTGGCAGTGGTCGGAGGGAAGGGGAGGGATGTGGCGAGGGCTTCGCCGGAGGTTGGGTCGGAGGCGGTGGCTGGTGGTGGCTGTGAGGAGTCCGGGAATAGGGGGGGTCGGGTTTTATAGGGGTTAGGGCCAATGGCATTTTGGTAAATAAAGGGAAGTTTAGGGGCATTTATGTAATTTTGGATTTTTAGGATATTTTTGGCAGATTTCTCTGGATGTTTTGGTGGGTCCCATGTCACCTATTCATTAACCAATGAGGTTATGCCACCTCACATGCATTTTTGCATAAAAACCCTTGACTTTTCATAATTTGCATAAAAGTCTAAATTTGGTATTTTGCGTAATTTCGTAATTTGCATGATTTAAAATACTGATTTCTCGAAATACTGATTTGTACAGAAATAAGGGAAACAGCTGGGGAAATGTTTTGGGAAGTGTGGGGGTGATCCTGGGTAGAGTCAGGGTCTGATTCTTTAGGGGATACGGGTCACCGTATTTATTATTTAATAAATACTGCGCACGGTGTTCACTAATTATTTAGAGGCAGTTAGGATCATAATTTTTCTACGGTGTCAATACACTAATTGTAGTATAATTAGAGTAGAATATTAATGTATTTTTGTTTGGGCAAAACAGGTGCCTACTGGTCCTCAAATCCCTAGGGTACAGAGGTGGGTAAAGAGCAGTAATTTAATTAGGAAATAAATACGAATGTTTTGTAACGATATTTGTGCGACTAAAATGAAGCACCAAACAAGGTATCTGGGTGTTGCACAAAATACAGAAAAAGTAGGCTAACATGTCTAGGGCAGGTATGTGAATTTTGTTTAGGGTTAACAGCTAGTGTAGTGCCCTAGTTAATTGTGTAATGGACATGTGCACAATCAATAGAATATATAATAAATAAATTTTTAAAAAGTTGCAAAAATTCCAGCAAGTCAAAACTAGTCCTAAATTACTGAAATCTGGTCGAGGAAGTTTACAGCTCCGCATCAATACGGATAGCTGATTCAAACAGCACAAGTGCGATGACCAGACCCGCTTTGCTCAGCGAGAAGACTTGCTTGAGGTAAATAATTTCAGACTTGGTCCTTCAGGAGTTCAGACTTAGACTTTCAAAAGCTCGTTCGAAGTATCACTCGACCGAGGTGAATCATTGCTAAGGTGGGTGGCTACGATGAATTTGTCTTTGCTTAGCCAGCACACTTAAAATATGATTGATATATGCTAGTCGCTAGAAGAATCACCCCTTGCATGCTAATAAAGAATACAACACATCTAGCTAAGAGAATAATCTCATATGATATATCATTGCATAGAACATGGAAGTAGATCGGTTGAACGAAATGGTAGGCTCGCTTTACAGTTCTTATAATTTTACCTCGTAGTGTTACTTTTGTTCCTTATATGTTCTTTCAAGTATATTGATCCATATGTCTTGAAATGCTCGTCACATAGATACGACCTCGGTATAGAAGCACAACATAGATTCTGGTTAACTTATCCGTGGCAGAAGACTATCAAAATAGTCGTTCCAAATCCAAGAATAAAAATACGGAAAGTCTTCAGGACCGATGGGTCGCCAAGGCAACGTCCAAAACGGGTGCGACAAAAGTAGTAAAATATCAGCATAAACAGTGCATTAAAATGAACACACCAGATCATGAGATCTTTGAATGAGTAAATGCATTTGCACGATGTCAACTAGCTATGTTCATTCAAAGGTCTTAAAGTGTTGCATATAATAAAAATTTAGTGTTGATGGTCAATGGTCTTGGACAACCTGTGCACAGGCTTATGGTTCCTGCGGACGGTACGCTGGTCACGCCGGGGCTGAACAGAACCGGTCAGGAACATTCAGATAGTCTTTTGCTTTGGACGGGAAGGCGTGTAGCGGGGCTCGCTACCTGCGTTGTATTCCATTCCAGTGCCGAGACTATCCCTTGTCCATGGTGGCTCGTCAGGTCATAAGACCAGTAGTGTATCATTAGTATATTTCATACGTGGCGGCAACCCGCTTATAGGCCCGTAGGAACTTGTGGCAAGTAACGGATGTACGGCGCACTACTCGTGCAGATCGTTATTGTATGGACCAAGTAAATCTGAAGCTTTGAAACACATTTAGTAGTTTGAGTATAACATGCCTATACAAGTATAACATGCCGGTGTAAATGAGTATAAGACATCTGAGTAATCTTTACAATCTGAGTCACAAAGTAATGTGAGTATCGTAACTCGTGTATATCGTGCATCCGATTTAGAAACACGTTCGTAGCATACATGTGTTCGTTATACGATCTTGGGATTCCTATATATATATATATATATATATATATATATATATATATATATTTGTGCTTGGTTTAACTTGATTTTACTATTGGACAAGGAAGAAAAATGGTAAGTTGGTATTCGCTGTATTTTTCGTATATCGCATGGCGCGCTGCCATACGAGTTAGGTTTTGTATGTTATGTCATAAAATTGATCCTAACGCAAGACTAGAAAGATAACTTAATAGTTGGTGCACAAAACTAATATAACGTATTGAATTTGTCGAGCAAGCGAAAAGCTTTTCCACCAGTGCATTCATGTACTGATAACCCACCAGATTGCTTGCAGGGTGCGGGAGAACCTCGTTCAGTGAGGAATGTTCCCTCGTGCGCGCTAAGGCGTAGAGTTCACTCTGGAGCCTTGGAGTGTTGCATTCGGAGCTGGAGCACATATACAAGACATAATATTGGAACATCGCCTATGTATCATCCCAAGTTGTAAGCCATTTGGCACATCTTTATTGTGAGAGAGAGAGAGAGAGAGAGAGAGAGAGAGAGAGAGCTTGAGCGACTTGTAATCTCGGCCTAGCACCGCTTGTAACCTTATTCATTATCAATAAAGAGAGCTTGTTTATGTATTCACCCTTGTGTTTATTCTATGCTTCTGTTATATCGACTTGGTGAACTAGTTATCAATGGCCGTTCGGTATTTGCCTTGTGCGGGCGTAACTCCAAGCTTGTGCGATATCACGTCCCGATGGAAACGATCGTCCTGCGGAGCTGGCGGAGAGCTGGCGCGGTGATTCGCGCCTAGCAGGGACGGACAATTCCAGCGGGAGATAGGGGCGTGACATATTGGTATCAGAGCATGGCTTCACGTCTGTCACTACCACATTCCGAAAACAGGGGTATTTTTGACTTTTTATAATTATTAATATCGTGGTAGTTACAATTAAATAATTTCATGATGTGTATAATTAAATTAAGTAAATTCGTGAGATGTGTAATTAAATATATTATTATTTACAGTGTTCATTACTGTTTGAGCTGGTAGACTCGACCTAGAAGCCATTAGACGAACACCTGTCCGAATTATAGGATTACGTGTTAATTGCATTATTTAGGATTTAATTATTGAGATAGTAATTAATTACCGTAATTTAATTAATTGTTGCGTCCTGCCCTTGCTTCGATATTTGGAGCGCTACCCTAGCTTTTGCCTTCCAACAAATTTTACAACATTGTCCTAGACATGCCTGCCTTCCATTCTGCTATTTTTGCAACTCATAATTATGCTCTCTGTACCTCATTTTTAGCCGCACATAAATCGTCGCGGACGTTTATTTAATTCCTAATTAAATTGAGGATACCATTTTATCTGATTTCGTTAATCCTGTTTAATTCCAGTACCCTGCTAATTAAGCCCGTACCAAACACACGGCGCCCCCTCACCCTACAAAACGTCGAACACCCGAATCGCCCGCCAAATTTTTATCATTTTATGCTGTAAAACCCCTTAAATTTGAAATTAAATAAATAAACAATAAATAAATAATAGTAATAAAAAGAATAACAAAATAGTTTTTATCTAAGAATTTTGTGGGTTATATGCAAATTTTCTAGGAATTTATAGATGCAAATAAGATATTATTACTATATACTAAAATATTAGTATTACTATTTTCTAAATAACAAAACCTTAATCCTAATCACACAACTAATCCTAACACCAAACCATTCCAACCCAGCAGCCAACCCGCACCCGACTCTCGCTCCCTTCTCTCGTGTTATATATATATATATATATATATATATATATATATATTTACACCTATATTGTAAACAAAACCTATCCCCAAAGCAGCCGCCTCTACAT
>JAYESA010002424.1:0-23546 GCA_036927795.1 Iris macrosiphon
ATTTGGTCAACCATCTCAGAATTGCATAAAAATTGGGTCACAGGACCAGCGCATTACCACGAGTCCAGTGGCGCAAGTTTCGTCGCAATCTGACAAGCGTGCACAAAATACGCGTGAGTTCCACAAAAGTTGCGACACGGGGTGTGTCCGCGGATACGGCCTGATTCCGGCGCGCACACGCGTCCGAATCAGTTCCCACGAATTTTTACGTGTCCGGTTATGCTGTGTACACCGTTCGGTACACTTGGTACACGGCGGGGCGGTCCCGTTTGGCGGGGCGCGCTCCATTTTCCAACTTTTGGAAATCTGGAAAAAGTGGGTTCGCGTAGTTTTGTGACGAATTTAATTCTGTCCACAGCAGCTAATAATCTAGAGTTATTTAACATAAAATAAACTAGGTCAAGTGTTCTACACATATCAAAAAGAATCACCGAATTCGGATCCCTGTGGTGGGAGATACGAACTCGGCAATATGGGTGGTCTCCGCAGTTTTCTGCGATCCCAGAATTCGGTCTGCTCGTGCCAACTTGGACGCTATTTTTTGCCTAGGGGTACACGTTTTTCGAGGTCGGCTATTATACAAATATGGGAGAGGGTTAAGGGGTGAGCATACCGGTGAAGACGGAACGTCGTTTGGTTGAGCGAGTCGACTGAAAACAACTCCGGAGCGAAGGTGCCTCGTGTGGGAATCTGCAGTGCGCGAGGTCAGAGTCGTCGGGATGGTTTGGACGGCATGACGAGGTTCTCTGGCTGCGGTGACGGCTCTAGATGAGAAGAGGGGGTCTGGAGATTTTAGGTTAGGATTTTTAGAAATAGAATATATATATATATATATATATATATATATATATATATATATATATATATATATATATATATATATATATATGAATTGGAAGAGAGAGGATTTGGTTTGAAGCCGTGGGAGGGTCTGCTGTTGCAACTTGCAACTAAGACCGCTAGTTAATTAATTGCAAAAAGGGTTGGGTGGATCACAAAGGAGGTCTGCTGTTGCAAAAATTGCTAGCAGGCCGTGGTTGGTAGCAAAAAAAAGGGGAATGGTTTGGGAGTAGTTTGTAAGGTTAATAGATTATTAATAATATATATTTTCTTTTTCTTTTCTTTAATCTTTTCTTTTCATTTTAAATATTTATATATACATATATATATATTTGTGTATATATATATATATATATATATATATATATATATATATATATATATATATATATATACACGTAAGAAAATTTATAAATTAGGATAATGCACACCGTTAGGCTAGCAACTGCTCAAGGGGTCTCCTACATGAAATAAATTTCGAAAAATTCCTGATGGTCCCATAAATCCTCTAAGTGCCCGAACACCTAAAATAAAAAATTATAAAAATCTATTTCTTCTATTTAGCCCATAATTACTACAATTTAATTAATAATTAATAAATAAAGGGTATATACGATTTTCTAGGAAGGGGGTTTTACACTGGGCTAAGGGTTTGCTACTACCAAGGGGCGGGTGGTGTTTGTGCAATAGGGGGCGGCTAAGGATCCAGTGGGTTGGACTAGGTTAAGGATCCATTAGGGATCCAATAGAGAATAAACTATTTTTCTTTTCTTTTCTTTTCTAATCTTTTATATTTTCTTTTATATATATATATATATATATATATATATATATATATATATATATATATATATACTCATAGAAAATTCTAGAATTATATTAATGCATACCATTAAGCTAGCAACTACTCAAGGGGTCTCTTACATGAAATAAATTCGAAAAAATTTCTAATGGCCCCATAAATCCCCTAAGTTTACCACACCAAAAATAAAAATTAAATAAAATTTATTTCTCCTAATTAGCCACTAATTACTATAATTAAATTAATAATTAACTAAAAAAGAAAATTATGGTTTTCTAGGATTAGGGGTTTTACACGATACCCCAAACAAATTTTACAGGATTCGAGAGGGTCATGTGGTCTTCGTATAGGATTCGACAGATCGATATTTGGATAATCGTGCAAAGAGATACGAAGGTGGGAAGTAACATACCTTGTTGTTGCTGTGCTCGGGATGTTGGACGGGCCGTCTTCTCGGCGGTGGCGCGCGGCGGTCCGGCGTCGTCGTCGGTGGTGGCTCTTCGAAAATGAGAGAGGGTGTGATGGTGGTGGGGTTTGGCTCACTGGGGATTTTATAGGGGCTAGGTGCGGACGGCTACGGGGAGGAGAAAGGGGGGGGGGTTGGCCGGTCGGTTTTGGGGAGTAGGAGTGAGGGGTCGGGCTACTGTTACATAATGGGAATGATTTGTGGGTTGCGGGTGTCACGCCCCAGTCCCAAAATACCGTGGGACCAGACGCGTGATAATGGCCAGCAGCACACACCGATGGACAAACCCAATTTAATAGATCCATCGGGACATACTTAAGCTGTAATATAACAATAAGTAGGTCCAATGATATAAGTCACAGTCTATACTAATCTCATCCACAACAGATAATCACAGATCAAATGCCAGAATAAATACAAGTAAATATAAACTAACAAGTCTGAATAAAAGTGTCTCGGAGAACAATCCGAGAACAAGTCTGGCACATCAATGCAATAGACTGGAAATAAAGTAACTAGAATCAGAAATAAATGAGTATCTCAAGCCAATACTCAGGAGAAGTCCTCTGGTACAATCTCGTCCTCAGATCCTGGTTCTGCTCCAATGTATGCACCTGCTTCTGCTAATGCTAATGCTCCGGTCCCGTATACCTCAGGATAGATCTCGTCAGCTAATCCTGGGGACATAGTCCATTTCATGTCCTCAGGGGACATAACAAGGTACAGAAAATACAAGCCAAAATAAATGCAGTGCAGCAATGAATGAACAATAGGGTAAGTATATAACCAGCAAAGTGATATGCAAGTGAGAGTGTTAGTCATACTCGGGCTGAGACTACTACAGAATCAGTGTCGGAGAAACCTATAACAGTATTTTCTCAAAGGGCCAGAACTGGTGCCATAGCTCTGTGCCAGAGACTAAGACACATCCAGATGTCAATATATATAATATAATCAGCCTTTGATATGGTAATACTCTCCCCACCCAATAAAATCTCACGTCTCATGTCCAGGACACGCAGGATCAAAACTAATACAACAGTCAGGATATAATCTAAGCATGTAAACTGTGTATGTCATAAACCTGTATCCTATACAGAATCACCACGAATATCTCAGGAAGATTCTGTCTCATGAATAGTGTCGAGTGTCCTGGGTATAATGTACTTGATAGGACAAGTACGAGGATGTAAAGTGTCACGAATGTCCATCTCTAGATGACAATACACAACACCGCATACGGTGTTGGCACCCGACTATAATCGGACGCTAAGTAAGTCACTATGTCACGCCCCGAGGCGTCCCCGAGTCGTGACCGCCGTGCGGGCCTGGGGTTGCGCCCGCACAAGGCTTTAATGATTTATATAGCAAGCACATATTCAGAGTATGCAGATAAATTGAAACACAGATTTGAAACATGGAAAAGTTCTCTTTATTGATAATGAACATCTATTACAAACTCTTGAACGAGTTAGCTAATATGCCGAACGGCTTACAAAAGAGATGACTCAAAATGAGATAGCAGTCCTGTACATTACATCCCTTTATAAACTCAAAATGTATAGACCTCCAGGCTGGAGGACGGCTTTGCCACGGAGCTGCATTTGTGTATGAAGAGTTGCAGGCTCCTGACTCCAAAATGCTTCGAGGGCGCGGTGAAGATGCGCCAACAGCTGGACTGGATCGGGAAGACGACTTCGGCTCCTCGCTCGGTTCGCCTTGGTGCGGAGAACCTGTTTCAACGAGGGTCAGCATATCGAAACATGCTGGTGAAGGCGAGCTAGCCTGACTTATACCAATCAACACGTTATTTTATTGAAGCATGCATATTTGTGGGTTTCTATCTTGCCTTAGTTCATTTACAAGTAAGCAGCATATAGAATTTACTGAAATGAACGTGCCACCGTTCGATGGATTTTACCTGCCCGTCTGAATTACCTGTACAATACTTACCATGCCTTCCCTGCCACGAAGACACAAGTTAGTATGCAACAGGTTTAAATATACACGATGATCACTGGCGTGGTGCCATAACGGACATAGTCAAGGACAGGGATAGCATGCAACCAGAACACGACAAGCACACGACAAGCACACGATGCGTTGCAAGCTATCCCCTCCAGCACACGATGACTACACACGAGTTTCGCCCGGACCGGAACGGTGCCAGTGCCCCAGCGACCGTCCGCAGAACTTACCCTTGTGCACAAGTTGTCCATGATCGAACAATGCGTTAACTTAAACAATCAGTTTATGCCTTCGAGGCAACACGAACAAGTTTACGCCTTCGAGGCAACACGAGTGAGTTTACGCCTTCGAGGCAACACGAGCATGAAACATGTATTTGCACAAGACAAGCAACAGTTTATGATTATTTCCAAGCGAACAAGCATGAATTTAAGTATTCGTTCGTGACAAGCATATAACCAAGTCTATTCTCTTTTATCTTGGTTTCTTTTATTATTACTTGGTATCGTTTGATCGGGGCAAAGGAGAATGCAGATTATTAGCTTTGAAGCTTGGAAGCAGGGCTAGCTAATCGGGTTGGTAGCCACTCACTTGGTTGGAAGGAAAAGAGAAGGAAAGAGGCGCTTCACGACTCCGCTCGCAAGCCGCTTACTGCTTGTTCACCTGCACACGAACAGCTCGATTAATACTTCTTCCTCTCTCTCCACAACAGTCCCAAAATATCGAGGGACCGGACGCGTGGCAATGGCCAGCAGCACGCACCGATGGACAAACCCAATTTAATAGATCCATCAGGGCATACTTAAGCTGTAAAATAACAATAAGTAGGTCCAATGATACAAGTCTAAGTCTACACTAATCTCATTCACAACAGATAATCACAGATCAAATGCCAGAATAAATGCAAATAGAAACAAACTAGCATATCTCAAATAAGGTGTCTCGGAGAACAATCCGAGAACAAGTCTGATACATCAATGGATTAGACTAAAAAATAAAGGAACTGGAAATAGAAATAAATGAGTAATCTCAAGGCAATACCCAGGAGAAGTCCTCTAGCACAATCTCGTCCTCAGGTGTCGGTACAGCTCCTGTATCTGCTCCTGTTCCTGCTTCTGCTCCTGATAAAGCTCAAGTACTGTATAACTCTAAGTGGATCTCCTCTGCTAGTCCTGGGGACAAAGTCCGGATCCAGGTCCTCAGGGGACAGCAAGGTACAGAAAATACAAGCCAAAATAAATGCAGTGCAGCAGAAGATGCAATAAATAGGGTAAGCTATATAACCATCTATGTGAAAATACAAGTGAGAGCATCACTAGTGCTCAGGCCGAAGCCACTACAAGCTCTGTGTTGGGGAGCCGGTAGCGGTAATAAACACGTAATGTGCCTAGCTCTGCTACGAGAGTCTGAGGCCTCACAATAGTAGTAGATAGATATATGAAACAGCCTGTAGCCTGTGTGTCTCTCCCCACCCAATGTAACCACGCCTCTCATGACCATAACGTCTCATGTTCATGTCAAGCGGGATCATATCTAATGCAACAAGTCATACTATATCTAAGAATATAATGTCCATGTCCTGTATCCTATACAGAATCATCACGAATATCTCGGGAAGATCCTGTCTCATGAGTAGTGTCAAGTGTCATGGGTCAAAGTGTACTTGGTAAGACAAGTACGAGAATATAAAGTGTCACGAATATCCATCTCTAGGTGACAATACACAACACCGCGTACGGTGTTGGCACCCGACTAATAATCGGACGCTAAGTACGTCACACGGTCCTAGGTTAAGCATGCACAGCAATATAATGAAGCAAGGAAAATATGTAACAATACTGCAGAGTTTGGCAAGGTACACTTGCCTGGGGTCCTGGCTCCAATTGTGGCTCTGGTCTCAGTGTGATCTGCAGGTACTACTCCGGTTGCTGAAATAAACATCACCATTAGATTCAGAAACTATCAAATAGCTAGAAACGCCTGTCCTTGAGTCCAATTTGGACACAAGGGCAAAAACGATATTTTCGGGCCAAAGCGGGGTCCACATGTGGGCCACTTTGCACCGAAAAGCGTGTCAGGGTCAAAGGTCTCCAAATTCGTCAAACTCAGTATCAACAAGTCAGGAACGTTGATACGAACCCAACGAAACTTCCAGAATTGGATTCCGATGAGCCGATCACAAAATCGCCCGTCAAGTGGAGCCTATGGGGCCCACGACACACGATTTTGTTAACGTTCTCAGAATCGAACCAAACTTGGCTCACAGGACCAGCGTATTGCTACGAGTCCGATGGCGCAAGTTTCATCTCGATTCGATGAGTGTACATAAAGTTACAGCGTGTTCCAGAGTCGACGGATACGGGGCGGTGTCGGCGGATACGCGTTGATTCCGGTGTGCACGCACATCCGAATCGACTTCTGCGAAACCCCTCACGTTCGTATCAACGTCACGCACGATTCGGTAAAGACCGCGTGCGACCAAGTCATCCCGTTTGGCGGGGCGTACTCAGTTCCGGGGTGAAACAGGGTGTTGGTTTTCCTGTTTTTGGATCGCGGTGTACGATCACCACAGGACGCGATGCACCGAGCGAGTTGCACGGGCACCGAGGGGTCATATAGGCTTCATGATAAAACTGACGGAATAGGAAACCGAGCTACGAGCAGAAAGTTATGGATACCTGAACTGGGCCTGAAAACCAAGTACAAATCGTGTCTGACACTCGTCTGAACTAGGGCTGTGTCCTATTCTGTAGATCCCGTGTCCGATCGTGTCCAGGCCCGTACTCGCGTTCTGGGTCATGTCCGTGTCTGCCGGAGTCGGCCCAGGGTGCGGGCTGAGGCGGCGCCGGTTCTGGGGTGGTCGTCGACGCTCTGAGTGGCCGGATCAGCGCCTGAGACGGGGGAAACACTGGAGTCGGGCTCGCTGGAGGTTCTGGTCGGGGTCCTGGCGGTCGAGGGCGGCCGGGATCAGGTGTTGGAGATGGGGCGGACAGGTCCGAGGATCTGGGCGGTGGCGCCGGAGTCTGGAGTGCTCAGGGCGGCGAGATCGGCGTCGGCTGGGCGAATCTGCTGTCGAAGGCGGCCCGGACGGCGACAGCGACGAGGGCTGGAGGGACTCGAGGCCCTGCGGGAAGGGAACGGCAGGCGGGGTGATGTTGGCGGCTGCGGCGGCTCGCGGCGAGGGAGGCGCTCGGGGATGCTGCTGAAGCGGAGGAGGAGGTTAGGGCGGCCGGTGGAGAGGACGATCGGCACGGCGAGGTGGAAGAGGTAATCGAGGGGTGGTCGACGGCGGAGGTGTTCGGCGGGGCTAGGGGCTGAGGAGTCGGGTCGATGGCGGCGGAAGAGCTAGGGCTCTGGTGGAGACCGGCGTGGGCTGGGCTAGGGCAGCGTCACGGCGGAGCGAGGGGGAGGCTGCGGCTGCTTAGGGTTAGGGTTAGGTTAGAATTATTGTTAATTAGGAATTAGGGATTTTAGAATTTGGGGATTTTTTTTCTTTTTAATTGTGGAGAAAAACCTAGGGAATCATGTATTTATACATGCCGAAATTGGACTAGGGTTAGACCTAGGATTCGGGCTGGGTCAACGGGTCAACGCTCCTTGGGCTGGGCTTCGGCTCTCCTGGGGATGTCGGGCTTTGGCACGGATTTAATTCGGTTTAAAGTCTACATGGGTCTCTAGGGCTTTAAAAATGATTCCGGAGTCCAATAAATTCACCGAAAATTATCCTATGTCCGGTTTCCCATTTTACACCATAAAATATTATTTTCATAATATTTTAATATTAATTAACTGAAATTAAAAATCCTTTAATTACCAACGCCTAGGTTTTAATCATCAGAAAAATCCTAAAAATTTCCAGAAAAATCACCAATTAATAATTCTGAAATTTAGGGGGCTTACAATCTACCCAACTTATAAAAATTTTGTCCTCGAAATTAAAATAGGGTAGGGTTCTCTCTGTCCATTCTCACTTGATTACAGTCTAAAGGATTCCTCTCAAGTGATCATTGCTGTCTCTACCCAACTTAGAATTTACCCATCTATCATCTAAGGCTTTACATCTAATAATGCTATGCCCCAACTTATTTAATCATTTATTGAATCCTCAAGTTTTTAGCACCAAACATATCACCTATGATATTCCTTTAATCATATATAAAAGGGTCATCAACAAGGTGACCGGCCTGTGGGGTATATCTAGTACTGTCTATATATCAACCTATACTAGGCACGAGGTTTCGTCTTTTCGAAGTAAAGGAAGACGAAGATCAATGATAAAGAGTTCAAGGGTGAGTTAATTGAGCAGGAGTATCAGGATCAAGGCGTTTAACGAATTCAAATAGGATTGGTCAAGACAATTGTGGATTGAAATCCTATTCTGGTAATCCTTTGTTCGCATGCTCGTATTAGTACAGTTATGTAACTGATACGATATGCACAGACATATCTAGAGGGCAAGTATACTAGTCAACTATATATCTCAATCCACGTGAAGTAGTCGTGCGAAGTGCGAACCAAAATGCATTAAGGCTGATCAGACCGTAATACACTGATTCTGAATAGACAATTGTATTAGTGTGTCGACCCAATAATACATATGTCATGAACAAGTTGATAAAGAATGAGCTTGCAAAAACTAGGCTATATTAGCAGCATAAGTCAAGGTGGTACAACAATTATAAGTACGCTAGATGATGATGAAAGGAGGTACAACTTAATTCAAGTTCACAAAACAATCACAAGATAAGCACAATAGCAAAAGACTCTATAATCTCTACGGTTATCAATTATAAGCAAGTTCAAAATTACATATGTTAAGTCTGAGGTCACGAAACGATAGGCACGAGATAAAACAAATCTATAAATAGGTAACTACGAAAAATCACGCGCATTAGCTACTCCATGAGTCTGCGCGTCCTCTAAAGTCATAGCCAGGGCTTGTCCGCGTCTTCGTAGTCGATTCTTCTGCTGCTGTTGAGCCTGCTGGAAGAGTGTTGCTTGTGGTATCAAAGGTGGCCTCGGCTGATACCCTCCTGGAGCTGGTGGTAGGACTTCTTCAACCCTCGTTCGCGGTGCTTCCAATGCTGGAGGGGCTGGCCTTGGTGCTGGTAACGCTTGTTGGTTTTTTATTGGTGCTTTGTCTCGACGTTCGGGGCATTCCTTCTTTAAATGCTGACTGGATCCGCAAGCTAAGCAAAATTTTCTTTTGCGTCTGCAATCGTTCTCCATATGGCCTCGTTTACGACAATGTTGACAGATAGGTAGTACTTGCAGAGATGCTTCTGGTGGCTGGCGCATGTGAGACTTCTTTATAGCTTCTTTCTGTGGTGCTAGGGCTGGTGCTGATGTAGATGGTTGATGAATCATGAATACTTTCTCTCGATGCTGAGGACAATCCTTGGCTAGGGGTTGACTGGTTCCGCAAATCAAGCATAATCCTAACTTGCGCCTGCATTCCTTCTCAATATGGCCTTCCTTGCGACAATGCTGACAAGTAGGAAGAAATAAGGCTCTGGGTGCTGCTCTTGGTGGGGGATTCATCTGTGGTCGCTTTGCCGCTCTTTCCTGTTGTGCTTGGTCTGGTGTTGTTGCATACGGCCGCTTCTGGCTGGACTCGATCCTTGTGATGTACTCCATGGGTCGTGCTGCAGCAAGAACATCCTCGTCTAAGGTAGTTGCAGCGGGGCTGATTAACTTTCGTAACTCTGAGCTGAATCTATCGATGAACTTCTCTACTTGGATCTGCTGAGCTTCTTCATGAACCTTCTGCTGGGCTTGCATCATCGCGTAGAACATTCGAAACATTTGTTGTTCGTCCATAGCCTGCCCTTGTGGAACGGTAGGCGTCGGTGGAGCCAACTGCGTCGATGGTGGAACGTCATCTTCCTGGATTCTCGAGGCATGCTGACTTGCTTGCTTTGATGATGGTCCTTCACTAACTGGTGTCACTTCATCTTCGTGGGTAACCACAACACCTTGTGGTGTTCCTGGATGAGTCTCTTTGCCGACTTGGGGATTCATTTCTCTGCAACCAAAATAAACTATAAGGGCGCTCAGGAATCAAGGGAGGATACGAGTCAAGAGATTAATTTGAATCAGATATAGATATCAAGGACGTTTCAAGCAAGTGGATGAGATCCTAGAACTTATCCTATTCTTATTGCAGGCTTGCTCGGTCCCTAAGTTGAAACCGAACAATTTAGTCGTTGACCTGCATGGGCCACCACAAAAACCATGTCACACCCCAGTCCCAAAATATCGAGGGACCGAACGCGTGGCAATGGCCAGCAGCACGCACCGATGGACAAACCCAATTTAATGGATCCATCAGGGCATACTTAAGCTGTAAAATAACAATAAGTAGGTCCAATGATACAAGTCTCAGTCTACACTAATCTCATCCACAACAGATAATCACAGATCAAATGCCAGAATAAATGCAAATAGAAACAAACTAGCATATCTCAAATAAGGTGTCTCGGAGAACAATCCGAGAACAAGTCTGATACATCAATGGATTAGACTGAAAAATAAAGGAACTGGAAATAGAAATAAATGAGTAATCTCAAGGCAATATCCAGGAGAAGTCCTCTAGCACAATCTCGTCCTCAGGTGTCGGTACAGCTCATGTATCTGCTCCTGTTCCTGCTTCTGCTCCTGATAAAGCTCAAGTACTGTATAACTCTAAGTGGATCTCCTCTGCTAGTCCTGGGGACAAAGTCCGGATCCAGGTCCTCAGGGGACAGCAAGGTACAGAAAATATAAGCCAAAATAAATGCAGTGTAGCAGAAGATGCAATAAATAGGGTAAGCTATATAACCATCTATGTGAAAATGCAAGTGAGAGCATCACTAGTGCTCAGGCCGAAGCCACTACAAGCTCTGTGTCGGAGAGCCGGTAGCGGTAATAAACACGTAATGTGCCTAGCTCTGCTACGAGAGTCTGAGGCCTCACAATAGTAGTAGATAGATATATGAAACAGCCTGTAGCCTGTGTGTCTCTCCCCACCCAATGTAACCACGCCTCTCATGACCATAACGTCTCATGTTCATGTCAAGCGGGATCATATCTAATGCAACAAGTCATACTATATCTAAGAATATAATGTCCATGTCCTGTATCCTATACAGAATCACCACGAATATCTCGGGAAGATCCTGTCTCATGAGTAGTGTCAAGTGTCCTGGGTCAAAGTGTACTTGGTAAGACAAGTACGAGAATATAAAGTGTCACGAATATCCATCTCTAGGTGACAATACACAACACCGCGTACGGTGTTGGCACCCGACTAATAATCGGACGCTAAGTATGTCACACGGTCCTAGGTTAAGCATGCACAGCAATATAATGAAGCAAGGAAAATATGTAACAATACTGCAGAGTTTGGCAAGGTACACTTGCCTGGGGTCCTGGCTCCAATTGTGGCTCTGGTCTCAGTGTGATCTACAGGTACTACTCCGGTTGCTGAAATAAACATCACCATTAGATTCAGAAACTATCAAATAGCTAGAAACGCCTGTCCTTGAGTCCAATTTGGACACAAGGGCAAAAACGACATTTTCGGGCCAAAGCGGGGTCCACATATGGGCCACTTTGCACCGAAAAGCGTGTCAGGGTCAAAGGTCTCCAAATTTGTCAAACTCAGTGTCAACAAGTCAGGAACGTTGATACGAACCCAACGGAACTTCCAGAATTGGATTCCGATGAGCTGATCACAAAATCGCCCGTCAAGTGGAGCCTGTGGGGCCCACGACACACGATTTTGTCAACGTTCTCAGAATCGAACCAAACTTGGCTCACAGGACCAGCGTATTGCTACGAGTCCGATGGCGCAAGTTTCGTCTCGATCCGACGAGTGTACACAAAGTTATAGCGTGTTCCAAAATCGACGGATACGGGGCGGTGTCGGCGGATACGCGTTGATTTCGGTGTGCACGCATATCCGAATCGACTTCTGCGAAATCCCACACGTCCGTATCAACGTCACGCACGATTCGGTAAAGACCGCGTGCGACCAAGTCGTCCCGTTTGGCGGGGCGTACTCAGTTTCGGAGTGAAACGGGGTGTTGGTTTTCCTGTTTTTGGATCGCGGTGTACGATCACCACAGGACGCGATGCACCGAGCGAGTTGCACGGGCACCGAGGGGGTCATATAGGCTTCGTGATAAAACTGACAGAATAGGAAACCGAGCTACGAGCAGAAAGTTATGGATACCTGAACTGGGCCTGAAAACCAAGTACAAATCGTGTCTGACACTCGTCTGAACTAGGGCTGTGTCCTGTTCTGTAGATCCCGTGTCCGATCGTGTCCAGGCCCGTACTCGCGTTCTGGGTCGTGTCCGTGTCTGCTGGAGTCGGCCCGGGGTGCGGGCTGAGGCGGCGCCGGTTCTGGGGTGGTCGTCGACGCTCTGAGTGGCCGGATCAGCGCCTGAGACGGGGGAAACACTGGAGTCGGGCTCGCTGGAGGTTCTGGTCGGGGTCCTGGCGGTCGAGGGCGGCCGGGATCAGGTGTTGGAGATGGGGCGGACAGGTCCGGGGATCTGGGCGGTGGCGCCGGAGTCTGGAGTGCTCAGGGCGACGAGATCGGCGTCGGCTGGGCGAATCTGCTGTCGAAGGCGGCCCGGACGGCGACAGCGACGAGGGCTGGAGGGACTCGAGGCCCTGCGGGAAGGGAACGGCAGGCGGGGTGATGTTGGCGGCTGCGGCGGCTCGCGGCGAGGGAGGCGCTCGGGGATGCTGCTGAAGCGGAGGAGGAGGTTAGGGCGGCCGGTGGAGAGGACGATCGGCACGGCGAGGTGGAAGAGGTAATCGAGGGGTGGTCGACGGCGGAGGTGTTCGGCGGGGCTAGGGGCTGAGGAGTCGGGTCGATGGCGGCAGAAGAGCTAGGGCTCAGGTGGAGACCGGCGTGGGCTGGGCTAGGGCAGCGTCACGGTGGAGCGAGGGGGAGGCTGCGGCTGCTTAGGGTTAGGGTTAGGTTAGAATTATTGTTAATTAGGAATTAGAGATTTTAGAATTTGGGGATTTTTTTTCTTTTTAATTGTGGAGAAAAACCTAGGGAATCATGTATTTATACATGCCGAAATTGGACTAGGGTTAGACCTAGGATTCGGGCTGGGTCAACTGGTCAACGCTCCTTGGGCTGGGCTTCGGCTCTCCTGGGGATGTCGGGCTTTGGCACGGATTTAATTCGGTTTAAAGTCTACATGGGTCTCTAGGACTTTAAAAATGATTCCGGAGTCCAATAAATTCACCGAAAATTACCCTATGTCCGGTTTCCCATTTTACACCATAAAATATTATTTTCATAATATTTTAATATTAATTAACCAAAATTAAAAATCCTTTAATTACCAACGCCTAGGTTTTAATCATCAGAAAAATCCTAAAAATTTCCAGAAAAATCCCCAATTAATAATTCTGAAATTTAGGGGGCTTACAGGTTGGTAGCCACTCACTTGGTTGGAAGGAAAAGAGAAGGAAAGAGGCGCTTCACGACTCTGCTCGCAAGCCGCCTACTGCTTGTTCACCTGCACACGAACAACTCGATTAATACTTCTTCCTCTCTCTCCAATCTCCGAATTGAAGTGCAAGTTCAATGAACGAAAACAACGAAAACCATCGAAACCGTTCAAAGAAAACAAGCAAATCCCAAAACCAACTCAAAGCACGAAAGCAACAAGCGACATCGAAAACCGAGGCAATAAAAGATAGCAGCGGAGAGGTCCCTCCTGACTCTGCCGCTAAGCCGATCCTTGGGGCGCGGTCCACTGAATATGGGAATCAATTCCGAAGAAACAAATCCATAACGAGGACGAGTTCTTAATTCAATCTATCCCGATCGAACGATACCGTTTGTGTTTCTTAGCCGCGCTCCCCGCACCGGGGGAACGGGGCGCTACATCCTACCCAACCAATTGGAAGTTTCGTCCCGAAACTTAGGAATAATGCTTACCGTTAGGGATTATCTCGTCGAGGACGACGATCAAGAAGGTTCGGGCAGGAGCTAATAGCATGGCCTGGATCGCCACAAGCGAGGCATAACCCAAGTCTTTTACGGCAATACTTCTTAATGTGCCCTTTTTTTTCTACAGAAGTGACAAGGTTTGCTCCAATCCCCGTCCTGCTGACCAGCATTGTTCGGGCGCTTTGTAGCGATATTTTCTTCTTCGTTGCTTTGGCGTTTGTGACTGGAGGTATGCACAGCGCCGGCATCAACATGAGGATATTGTGGTTCCAGAGATAGGGCGTGATTCATTACTTCACGCATTATTCCATACTGATTATTGGCCACGTGCGAATGGATGGCAGGGCGTAGTCCACCTTCAAACCTTCTGGCTCGACTCGCTGCATCAGGTAAATAGGCCCTAGCAAATTTAGAGAGTCGGTTGAATTCAGCGGAGTACTGCTTTACAGTCATACTGCCCTGCCGAAGCTGCACGAAATCGTTTTCCATCTTACGTTGCACTGGAGGGGGTATAAACTCCTCTTCAAACGCGGCACGAAAGGTCGTCCACGAGATCGCCTCCTCTCCGTGATCAAATTGGAGAGATCGTCGATGCACGTCCCACCAATCGTGTGCGTTGAGGCGGAGCTGTAGTTGCGCGCAGGCGACGCGCTTATCTTCGGGGACCTCTAGCAGAGTGAAGTGATCTTCAATCTCGGCTAGCCAATCTAGAGCTACCACTGGGTCCTCAGTCCCTTTGAATGGGGTATTGCAGACTTTCTTGAAATGGCCCAAGTTGAAGGCAGTCACGTCCCTCGGCCTTGGGATTTGAGGCATCTCCACTTCAAGCACGGACTGTTCCACCGGAGTCGTTGCTGTTGCGGCGGAATGGTTGGCAGCCAAAGTCTGAACTATCTGTTGCAGGGTATCTACCTGCTTCTGTTGGACTGAGAATCGGTTCTCTAGATTTCTCTCGAACCTGGCTTGGCGAGCATCATCTCTTTGTCGTTGCGATTCTAACATTTGCATCACCCGCTCAAGCGGATCGACTTGAGATATGCCGCGCTGGCTCCGAGAGCTTCCCGAAGTTCCCGAACTACTTTCCTATGTTTCGTTCGGTGGTTGCGCTGCAGATTACGCTGGTACCATTCCTTCAAAAGAAGGTAAATTACATTAGGATCATAATATATTATGGACTTATTGCATGAATGTATCTCATTTTGGCCTAGCGAGTTTAAGAGTTCGCATAGGAATTTGATCGTTAAAGGAACTTTTCCAGCACGAAGTCTAAGGAACTTGAATCTGTGCTCTGATACCACTATGTCACGCCCCGAGGCGTCCCCCGAGTCGTGGCCGCCGTGCGGGCCTGGGGTTGCGCCCGCACAAGGCTTTAATGATTTACATAGCAAGCACATATTCAGAGTACGCAGATAAATTGAAACACAGATTTGAAACACGAAAAAGTTCTCTTTATTGATAATGAACATCTATTATAAACTCTTGAACGAGTTAGCTAATATGCCGAACGGCTTACAAAAGAGATGACTCAAAATGAGATAGCAGTCCTGTACATTATATCCCTTTATAAACTCAAAATGTATAGACCTCCAGGCTGGAGGACGGCTTTGCCACGGAGCTGCATTTGTGTATGAAGAGTTGCAGGCTCCTGACTCCAAAATGCTTCGAGGGCGCGGTAAAGATGCGCCAACAGCTGGACTGGATCGGGAAGACGACTCCGGCTCCTCGCTCGGTTCGCCTTGGTGCGGAGAACCTGTTTCAACGAGGGTCAGCATATCAAAACATGCTGGTGAAGGCGAGCTAGCCTGACTTATACCAATCAACACGTTATTTTGTTGAAGCATGCATATTTGTGGGTTTCTATCTTGCCTTAGTTCATTTACAAGTAAGCAGCATATAGAATTTACTGAAATGAACGTGCCACCATTCGATAGATTTTACCTGCCCGTCTGAATTACCTGTACAATACTTACCATGCCTTCCCTGCCACGAAGACACAAGTTAGTATGCAACAGGTTTAAATATACACGATGATCACTGGCGTGGTGCCATAACGGACATAGTCAAGGACAGGGATAGCATACAACCAGAATACGACAAGCACACGACAAGCACACGATGCGTTGCAAGCTATCCCCTCCAGCACACGATGACTACACACGAGTTCCGCCCGGACCGGAACGGTGCCAGTGCCCCAGCGACCGTCCGCAGAACTTACCTTTGTGCACAAGTTGTCCATGATCGAACAATGCGTTAACTTAAACAATCAGTTTATGCCTTCGAGGCAACACGAACAAGTTTACGCCTTCGAGGCAACACGAGTGAGTTTACGCCTTCGAGGCAACACGAGCATGAAACATGTATTTGCACAAGACAAGCAACAGTTTATGATTATTTCCAAGCGAACAAGCATGAATTTAAGTATTCGTTCGTGACAAGCATATAACCAAGTCTATTCTCTTTTATCTTGGTTTCTTTTATTATTACTTGGTATCGTTTGATCGGGGCAAAGGAGAATGCAGATTATTAGCTTTAAAGCTTGGAAGCAGGGCTAGCTAATCGGGTTGGTAGCCACTCACTTGGTTGGAAGGAAAAGAGAAGGAAAGAGGCACTTCACGACTCCGCTCGCAAGCCGCCTACTGCTTGTTCACCTGCACACGAACAGCTCGATTAATACTTCTTTCTCTCTCTCCAATCTCCGAATTGAAGTGCAAGTTCAATGAACGAAAACAACGAAAACCATCGAAACCGTTCAAGGAAAACAAGCAAATCCCAAAACCAACTCAAAGCACGAAAGCAACAAGCGACATCGAAAACTGAGGCAATAAAAGATAGCAGCGGAGAGGTCCCTCCTGACTCTGCCGCTAAGCCGATCCTTGGGGCGCGGTCCACTGAATATGGGAATCGATTCCGAAGAAACAAATCCATAACGAGGACGAGTTCTTAATTCAATCTATCCCGATCGAACGATACCGTTTGTGTTTCTTAGCCGCGCTCCCCGCACCGGGGGAACGGGGCGCTACAACACGGTCCTAGGTTAAGCATGCACAACAATGTAAAAGAATCAAGGAAAATATGTAACAAGACTGCAAAGTTTGGGAAGGTACACTTGCCTGGGGTTCTGGCTCCAGCTGTAGCTCTGGTCTCAGTGTGATCTGCAGGTACTACTCCGGTTGCTGAAATAAACAACACCATTAGATTCAGAAAATATCAAATAGCTAGAAACGCCTGTCCTTACGTCCAATTTGGACACAAGGGCAAAAAATGACATTTTTGGGCCAAAACGGGGTCCACATGTGGGCCGCTTCGCACCGAAAAGCGTGTCAGGGTCAAAGGTCTCCAAATTCTTCAAACTCAGTGTCTACAAGTCAGGAACGATGATACGAACCCAACGGAACTTCCAGAATTGGATTCCGATGAGCCGATCACAAAATCGCCCGTCAAGTGGAGCTTGTAGGGCCCACGATACGCGATTTCGTCAACGTTCTCAGAGTCGGACCAAACTTGGGTTACAGGACCAGCGTATTTCTACGAGTCCGATGGCGCAAGTTTCGTCTTGATCCGACGTGTGTACACAAAGTTACAGCATATTCCAGAATGGACGGATACGAGGCGTTGTCGGCGGATACGCGTTGATTCCGGTGTGCACGTACATCCGAATCGACTTCTGCGAAATCCCGCACGTCCGTATCAACGTCGCGCACGTTTTGGTAAAGACCGCGTGCGACCAAGTCGTCCCGTTTGGCGGGGCGTACTCAGTTCTGGGGTGAAATATGACATTATTTTTCCTGTTTTTGGATCGCGGTGGGCGATCACCACAGGACGCGATGCACCGAGCGAGTTGCACGGGCACCGAGAGGGTCATATAGTCTACGCGACGCAACTGACAGAATCGAAAATGGGTAAACGAGGAGAAAAAAATGGGTACCTGAACAGGGTTCGAGAAACTGCATTTTCTCGTGTCCGACACGACACGAAGTGTCCGTATCTGAGCCGCCTAGGGTTGGGGTTTCTAGGGTTCTGGCCGGAGCTCAGGCGGGGGAGGCCGGCCGGAGGGAGCTGGGGGCAGCGCTGTACGGCGGGGAGGCCGGACGGCGGCGCGCGGCAGGCGCTGAGCGGCGGAGGCGGAGCACGGCGACCGGGCACAGGGGGGTCGGAGTCGGGGATCATGCGGGGGGGATTTCAGGCCGGAGTGGGGGATCACGCGGGCCGCTGTGCTCGTGGCGGTTATCGGAGGAAGGAAGTCGGGCTGGGCTTGAGGCAGAGGAAGAGGGGGACGATGAGGAACAGGGCGGAGGAGGAACGTCGGGGTCGTGGGGAGAGGAGGGGGCTGCAGCGGCGTCGATCAGTGGTCGACGGCGGAGTTGAGCAGGGAAGAGTGGCTGTGCGGAGGGGAGAGGCGGAGAGTCGAGCGGGGTTGGCTACCGTCGGGGTCTGGGCGGACTCGGGTGGAGGAGTTAGGGCTGAGGAGTTGGGGACTCTGGAGGTAGTCGTCGGGATGGGAGGAGCACGGCGGAGGGATGGAGATGATGGGGGATGTCAGGCTGTGCGCTCGACGGGCCTGGCGGAGATGGGGGATGATCGGAGCTGCGGCTAGGTCGCGGGGGAAAGAGGAGATGACGGCGGAGTTCTGATCTAGGGTTTCCGAGGCTGGGCACGGAAGTCGAGGCAGCTTTTATAGGCTGCTACAGGAATTCCGGCGACTAGGGTTTCTGATCTAGGTTTCGGGTCCGGGTCGGGTTTGGCTCGGATCCGACCCGACCCGACCCAATAAGCTGGTTTGGTTCGGTTTAATTAGCCAATAGTTTATAGGTCCTAAAACGCGTTTTCGGAGTCCAATAAATACACCGAAAAATATCCTATGTCCGGTTTTCCATTTTACACCATAAAATATTATTTCCATAATATTTTAATATTAATTAACAGCAAATAAAAATCATTTAATTACCAAATACCTATGTTTTAATTACAGAAAAATCCCAAAAAATTCCAGAAAATTATGAAAAATTCGAATTAAAAATTCTTGAAAAATCAGGGAGTTTACAGCGGGTAGGTGGGTTTGGGTCCGAATCTGATTTGTATGGGTTGGGTTGGGTTAGATTGGTTTGGTTTGGTTTGGTTCAGGTTGGTTTAAGTTGGTTTATTTAAAAATAATGCATTTTAGCTATTTAAAAATAGTTTTTGAGCCCAATAACTTCCAGCAACTTCGTGCTGCATAGCACTCCGTGCCGCATAATACTTCGTCTCCTCCATTCAGCAGCTTTTCGGCCATGGCCAAAAGCTCGAAAATAAAATTTTGTTTCTTCCATAAAAACCTCAAATGATGTCCCAATCCAGCAAAGTAAAGTTATAAGCTACTAAAAATCAAGTGCTCATCAACATAAAGCAACAAGTTTTCGAAAACTTTAAGTTTTAAGAGATCAAAACTTAAGAACACTCAAGAGCACATAAAACTCCATAAAACTTAAAACTTAGATCTACACTAATCCATCAACCAAATCCAAAAGTACCATGTTCTAAATGCATGAAAAATCACATAAGGAACATAATAGAAACAAAATATAAATAATTTCTCCATTTCTTTCAATATGTACTTGTCTATGGAGGGGGAGAGGAAAACCTAAGAACGAGAATGGAAGAGAAAAACTGAGAGCAGGGAGAGTGAAGTTGGGTTATATATGGAGGGTTTGAGATTTGGACCATGGGTTCAACTCATGATAAAACCAAATCAAACAAATTAACCAAGGGCCAAGTGAACCAAAGAATGGGTCTAGTCTCTCTACAACATACAACTACGCTAGCAAGAATATAAATACGCTTCAAATACGTATTTCGGGAACGGGGAGTGATAGCATGACTCATGTAGAAATATGAGCACTATGGCTCATATCCCGTTTACCCATATATATATATATATATATATATATATATATATATATATATATATATATATATATATATATATATACTTTTCATCGGGTTAAAAACTAAGTTTCCGGTGTCTTCGAACTGTGTCCATCCTCACTGGAGCTCCCCCATCGTAACCAACAAGCCACAACACCAACGTCAAATAAAGTAATTATATTACCACACCATGTATGGGTTCCAAAATATTTTACAATGTCAATAACATGAGCATAAATAAACTGCTTAAGGGAACGTTTGGTATGCGAATTGTTTTTTATTTCCATGTTTGGTTTGACTTATAAAAATTTATTCATGGAAAATGTGAATGTCCATGTAAATAATTTAGCCATTACAATGTCAATAATATTAGCATAAATAAATGGCTTAAGGGGGGCATTTGGTATGCGAAAATCTTTTTTATTCCCATGTTTGGCTTGACTTATAAAAATTTATTCATGGAGAATGTGAATGTCCGAGTATTAATCTAGCCACAAAATATGGGAATCATATCCCTAAAGAATAGTTGAGTTTTTTTTTCCCAAAATAAAAAAATTATAATTATTTTTCTACTCTTTTTAACTATATATATATATTTTTAAGAAATTATTTTTTTTCATTTTTTATTTATTCCGTTCTTTTTTAAAATGTAATTAGTTTTTTTTTAAGATTTCTTTCTTTTAAATTGTTTTTCGTTTCCCAAAAAAAAAAAAAAAAAAATCCATTTTCGTCTTATTTTAAAATTTATTTTAAATTTCATTTTCCTTTCCTTTTCATTTTTTATTTTCCCCCTTTTAAAAGAAACTAAAATTTTCCATTTAAAAAAAAATTATACTATACTTTTTTTTGAATTTTTTTTGTTCTTTCTCGTTTATTTTGTTTTTTTAATCTTATCTTTTTTTAATTTTATCTTTTTATTATTTGTATACAAAAAAATATTTTTCTTTTTTTTAAAATATTTTTTTTGCCATATTTTTGTTTTTTTTAAAATGTTTTTTTATCTGTTTCATGTCAGAGTGAGGATCAAGTCATAAAAAATAATTTATAACTAAAAAATTATGATGTTACTAAGATTTAAATCATGTTCTTTCAATTGTAACATATCACTTAACCAGTTATGTTATAAAAAGTCACAAAAGTCACAAACATAGAGTAATAACTGTTAAATATATGTACTAAGTACATATAAAATGCTTTATTTTATAATATGAACTATATAGTCCCAAAAATATTTATATATTTAGCAAATACAGAAATATTTTGTTTAGAAATAAAATGCTTTATTTTTTTTATATGAACTATATAGTCCCAAAAATATTTATATATTTAGCAAATACAGAAATATTTTGTTTAGAAAATCTAGTTTTAGATAATTTAATTTTGAAATAATATTTTTTTTTGCTATATATAAAGACCCGCCCTTAAGCCTTAGTCCCTTAATGGTCTACTTGGATTGAGGGAAAAAATAAGCAGATATAAGTGAGGTTTAGTGAAACAAAGTTAAGTGAGGGGGGAGATGAGTCAATACATACAACTTTGCTTGGATTAAAATGAGAGTTAAGTGAAAGGTGTCTAATAACTCTTGTTTGAATTAGAGGTTTTGAGTGAGAGAATGATTAATAAAAATATAATAGTTACAAAAAAACTCTTATTTATATGATTTTGAGTGGGAGAGTAATAAGAAAAAGCGGGAAGAGACAATGCACCTGAACGGCAACAAATTGAAAGCCAGGAAGACGGAGCATCATGTTGAGACAGGGGCAGACCTACATGGAGGCGAGTGGGGCACTTGCCTCCACTAAATTTTTATTTTCAAATTAAATAATCGTATTATTTTAAAAAAATTATATCAAATTTATGTTTTGTCCCCTCCGAAATTTGTAACTTTTAATCTCTATATAAATTTTTACATCACGTTTTACTTTTTTTTTTGAAAAAATATACTTTTGGTCACTGGATGTTTGCAAAATTTAAATTTTAATCACTCCCTATATATTTTTTTTGTCGCCGAGTGACTAAAACTTAAATTTAGCAAACATTCAGTGACCAAAAGTATAGTTTTCTCGCATTTTTCTTCATAATTTTTATTTTTTTAACAAAATTTTGATTTAGCAAACTTTATTTAAGAAAATTTTGAATTTGTGGTTGATTCTCCTATTTTAAATTCCTACGTTCGTCCCTGAATTAAGAGTAAAAAAATGTCATTATATTTTATAGGACAATAAATGATATTTATAACTTTTAAAATAAAATTTTATATTTCTCTTCGCTAATATTTTGTTCTTAAATTGAAAAATAGAAGAATTTTTTTATTTGAGATGTCCGACAATACATACGAAACTTTGTGTATACTGTGTTACATGCTATTTGAATTCACTGTCCACGCGTCTAGTCCGAAATGTTATAACTTTTTTCACTGTCCACAAGAGCTAGTTAAGTTATGTAAAAAAAATGACTATTTGATATTACTCCATGTTAGATTGGGTATATTGATATTATTTTCTGTTGGATTAAAATTAAAAGTTGAGAACACCCTCCTGAAAGTATCGTTAAAAATTTAAAAATATTGTTAAAATTTTTTAACCACACTTCTAGAAAAATATTTTCACCTTTTAATTAAAAATAAATAAATAAACCTAGTCAAACAGGATAATATCAAATATACCAGAAACAAAGTTGCAAACTTTGTTACGCATGGTATCACAACACACAAAAGTAAATCAAACTACAGTACCGCCTTGGACGTCTCTGAACCCGACCAAACATACAGAAGGGACGGACAAGACTAACCGACTACGCAGCGAAGCCCACCATGTGGTGGACTCACACGTCCGAATGTTCTTTTCCGACACGCGTCCACTCCTATAAATCTCAGTTCCTTTTTCTTCTTCCCCACTCCGCTTCCCATCATTAATCTCTCTCTCTCTCTCTCTCTCTCTATTTTCCGGTCGGTTGCGCCGTCACCGTCACCACCACCACTCAACAACCCCTCCGGCTCACGGTAGCAACCGGACCCCACCTCCATCAACCTTCACTCCACGCGAAGCCTTTAAGTAGTCGCATTCCTTCCTCCTGCGCACGTTAGCAGCGGGGATCTCTGGAGGATCGGCGCACGGTAGTTACAGAGAGGGGGCTGGGGGATCGCCGGAGAAGAGGAGAGGAGACGGAGAGATCACATGCTCTGCTTGTCGGTGAGGAAATCCACGTCGCGCGGACACGATGGCACGGACGGACACGGCAATTTTTGGCGTGTCCTGATGAATCTTTTTTTAGTGCAGTGCACTTCCGATACGTGTCGGACACGGCACAAACTTTTGGAGCATCGGTGTTTCCTAGAAAAGGATCCATACGCTCTTTTTTTTTCTGTCAATATAATCTTTTAACTATTTTTATTACATTTTTTCCTTTGCGACGCGGACACGGCATTTTTTGGCGTGTCCTGTTGTATCTTTTTAGTTCAGTGCACTTCCGATACGTGTCGGACACGGCACAAACTTTTGCAGCGTCGGTGTTTCCTAGGAAAAGATCCATACGCTCTTTATCTTTTAATCAATCTAATCTTTAAAGTTTTTTGTGTTACATTTTTCCCTCACGACACGGACACG
>JAYESA010002426.1:0-23500 GCA_036927795.1 Iris macrosiphon
GGGGGTTATTGCTGATTAGATGTCTCAATCTACTTATTTCCTCCATGATATATTTTCATCTTACTCTATACCTCTGGTCTTGACCTATTACCTGATTTGATCGTTGATCTATCAAGTCCCTTCGATTTACTCCTTGTGTCCTTTGACTTTCTGGGACACTGTTCCTAATCCTTCTGATCAGATGTTTCGAGTTCCGTCGATGGCAGAGCAGAGACCAATAGGCCAGTCGATTCCTGAGGATCAGCATCAGCATTCAGGAGCAGAGTCGATGATTGATCCTGGGGCAGAGCAACATGTTCAGCCCGATCCATTGGCAGTACCCGTGCAGCCAGTTCAGCCAGATATTGTACAAGCACTGATGGACGTTCTGACGGATTTCATGGCAACTCACCAGCGACAGAGTGACGTCCTCACTCAATCAGCCCAAACGGCCATGGAGCGAGGTGGTGCTCAGATCTATAATTCTGCGAACAACTTCAGGCATCTTCGTCCCCCGTACTTCTACGGTACTGAGGATGCGATAGCGTCTGATGCATGGCTCCAGAATAATGAGGCCATCTTGGAGGCAGCATGGACTCCGGCTAGAGAGAGCGTCTCAGTGGTGAGACTGCAGTTGCTAGATTTGGCCCGCGACTAGTGGGCAGCTCAGGAGGTTTCACTGACAACACCGATTTTATGGACGAACTTCAGCGAGAGGTTTCAGACCCAGTATTACGATGCAGTATCGCGTTATGACTTACATCAGAGGTTTAAGAACCTCAGGCAGATGGGGAGAACCGTCGACGGCTACGCGACGGAGTTCTGTAGACTTAGCCGGTTTGTCCCTACCTTGGTGACAATCGAGTTAGACCGAGCTAGGAGGTTCCAGCAGGGACTTCATCTGGAGATCATGCTTGCAGTGGAGCAGCATGAGTTCCAGACTTTCAACGCTGTGATGAGAGCGGCAAGGAGGCACGAGTACACCTCTCAGAGGATAGTCGATAAAATTAGGAGCCAAAAGAGGTCCCACTCTACTTTGAGGGACTCTTCCACCCAGCCATCGGCACCACCACCAGCAGTCAGGGCATTGGAGATTGGATCCTAAGAAAGGCCAGCACCAATGTCTTCCTTCCAGCAGTCAGCACAGACGCATCCCCAGCAGCAGAGGTCGATTTCTTCAGTAGGGTGTTCCCACTGTGGGAAGTCAGGGCATGTTCTTTCGGAATGTCGCAGGGCGCAACACTTATCTCTGGTATATGGTGGAGCGGACCATATGATGACTTGTCCCCGGAGGGCTCCAACTGAATCATCATCAGTCCAGTAAGAAGCTCCGGAGTTCAGGGCACCAGGACCGGTTCAGCAGCATCAGGCCCCGAGGCCTACACCGACGCAGACCCAGACTTTACAGCAGCAGAGGCCGCAGCAGTATGCTCAGGCCCAGGTACAGGCTTGGCATGGAGGCCAACAGCAGAGGGGACCCACACCCAGAGGGCAGGGTCAGCAGCAAAACAGGGCAGCAGTCCCGATGCTGGTGCATGGAGAGTTTGGCATCTTGGAGCAGGTGTTGACCGAGGATGGACAGATTGCAGGTGATGTTCTGAGCCTTCCTTCGATTCTTGTTTATTTTCTTGGGTTCTCGTATATTCTGTGAGTGAAGACGAGTATCTCGCCTCTTTCTCTTCTGCCTGCGTAACTCGTGATACGTGATGTTTATCATATATTACGACTACGAAGGTACGTCCTGGGCAGAGTCATGTCTTCGACTAAGTCGTTGGTACCGACTTACCTCAAGAGTTGATCCTAGTCTATTTTGGAAACAGCGTAGGCTAGCGATGATGAATTCCTACTTAGCTAATTCGAGAGGCATTTATCCTGGTGCCTCTATGCCCTTCTTCCCGGTAGTGTAGTTGCTTGTACATTTATTTATATTGTTGACTGATTCCATTTCCTATCTTTATGCCATGCTTGCTTTATTGAGTTGTGTTTTCTTGAGCTTCTTGATTTTGCTGTCTTAGTGAAATTTTGAGGACGAAATTTTTCTAAGGAGGGAAGAGTTGTGAGACTGTCTCACAGTATCTATATTGGTATATGGATAAGTATTTTATACTGCATGTTTTATTTTTCTGGATTTCGTGGGATTTTAAAACTTGGAAAATTGAAACTTTTCTTCCTGACCGGTATACCGACGGTATACTTCAGTACACCGACGGTATACTGCCCGGCAGATATTTGTTTCACTTTTCGAGATATTTTTAAGATATTTCTCTATAAATAGTACTTGAGTTTCATTTTATTTCTCTTTCTCTCTCTTCTCCACCCTTTCTCTCTTGAGCTTGGAGCTTGGTCTTGAGACCTGGAGTGTGGTGGTGGTGGACTAGAAGGTTTAGGCTAGGAGCTCGTTCTAGGCAAGTACACCTTGCCGAATCTTTGAATTTTTTTGCATTCTGTCAATTTCTTTTTTGCATTCTGTCAATTTCTTTCCTGGAAGCTTGGGTTGTTGCTTTTAGCTCAGACTTGCCTTACTATAATTGTTCATCTCGTGATTTCTAGCCTATTGACCGTCTCGATTTTTAATTTCTGGTAGAATCTTGTCACGTTCCTTTTTGGTAACTCGTTAACAGAGAACGGTACCGGAGTTGTGACCGTGAGTTTTAGTCCATATTGTGATATGAGACTTACCACCAGACTTGACTTCTTGTTAGACTTGGTTCTGGTAGTTTTCGGAAATTGATTTGGGTTCCGAAATCAGATTTGACTTTGGCCTAGTTTTTTCTCAGAAACCGGCATATCGACGGTATACTACGGCATACCGACGGTATAACGATCTCGACCAACTTAGGTTTCAGATATTTTTCAGTGACCCTTATCGGCATACCGACGGTATACTACAGTATACCAACGGTATACCGATCATGGCCGACCATTGTTAACCGACTTCCTAGATATTTGTCTTGGTCAGCATACCGACGATATACTACAGTATACCGACGATATACCGATTTGTTGAAATCCAGAACTTGTTGTGTTTTTCCTATCCCTGGACCGGTATACCGATGGTATACCGGAGTATACCGACGGTATACCGATTGTGCTCTCTTTTGCATGTGATTTCTTTTATTGTGCTCCTTAATTGCTTGTAACTTGTTTCCTTGTGTTTATTGTTTTGCATGTCTATTTATGCCTTATTGTCCCGACACGATATTTTGTATAGTTAGGAGCTTTCCACCCTGTATACACCTGCCCAGTATATTTTACTTATCGATACCACACAACCAGGCATTTGTATTAGTAGAGGATGATTACACTATATGTACATTTGATACAACCAGGCATTTGTATTAGTAGAGGATGATTACACTATATGTACATTTGATACGACCAGACACTTGTATTAGTAGAGGATGATTACACTCTATGTACATTTGACATGACCAAACATTTGTATTAGTAGAGAATGATTACACTCTATGTACATTTGATACGACCAGGCACTTGTATTGGTAGAGGATGATTACACTCTATGTACATTTGACATGACCAGGCATTTGTATTAGTAGAGGATGATTTTACATTCTATGTACACTTAACTCGACCAGACATCAGTATTAGTAGGGGACAATTACACCATATGTACTTTTGACCAGTGTTCAGCAAACAGTGGCTAGTAGCAGCGTTCTTATGTTTCCTGTTCATGGCATTTTCTGTTGTGGCTTGTGTTGTGCACCTTAGCTCTGTGTTTACCTGTGTAGTTGTGATTGATCCGTCTTGTACATGTGAAGTTGTGATCTCCCTGGCATGTCTCAGCTATTTGGCGTGTTTCATATATCCAATTATTTTCGTGTTTACATGGTGCCCATTATATTCCTAATGGTTATATGTTATTCAGCTTATTGTCTTTCTTTTCTCGGGATAAGTGCAGTGGTAGCGCACGAGTCTCGATTCGCATTTATTTATTTATATTGCTTAGTATATTGTAGCTCTATGTTGTTTTGCTGGTTTTAGTTCCTAGTTTGGCTTCATTTGTGGTACTTGCTATTTGGGGGTCTGACCCCACTGGTTTTGCTTGGCCAAATCATATTTCTTGTATATTGCTTATTTGTTTGTGATTGAGACACCTAGGACCGTTTGACCTAAGATTGACTCATGGATTGTAGTATTAACCCCCATGTTTTACAGCTTCACCGTATATGCGGAGTACCGACGTGCTCCAAGTATACGTAGCTGGCCGTTGTCTGCCTCCGCTCTCCAGTATTCTGATTCCGGAACGTGACACGAGATGCACTTCGTGACGTCTAAAAACGTCCAAGGAATGAAGGTTATAGACATCTTCAAAGACGACATCCGAAATGGAGGAATTTTGGAAGAACACGAATGTTCTTTACGTCATGGGAGCACAACCATATTTTGATCAACTCAAGGGCTTCGCCATGAGGATGTGGAAGTCTAAAGGAAGCATGGACATTTTCTAGGGAGAATGTTTCTACTTCATCATGTTCGGGATGGCGGAAAACCTAGAGTATCATTCAAAATAGTCCTTAGACCTTTGATGATAGATTGGTAGTCTTGTGAATATAGGACCCGTCCACTAACTTCGAAAGGGATAGACTAGCTACCGTACAATATGGATTAGGTTACCATGGCTATTACCCCAACTCTGGATATGTTTGGCAATCATGAAGTTGGCAAGCAAAGTGGGAATCCCCTTGCGTACAGATAGTTGCACGGCTAGAAGGGAACGGTTGTCTTTTGCTAGGGTGTTTGTTGAGATTAATGGGTTGACACGCTCCCTCACAAACTGGAGATAGAACTTCTGATAGGTGATATTATCTTTCAAAAAGTTGAGTATGAGTGGGTTCCGTCATGTTGTCATTCTTGTCGTAGTTTTGAGCACATCTCAGTGCCTAGACATGGGAACGCCTTATGGGGTTATTAATCAAGTCTCTCGTCCTAATCAAGAGGAGCTATCATCCAAAGTTACAGGCATAGTTTTCCCTAACACAATGGGAGAGGAGAAAATACCTGCGGAACCAAGGAACATGGACACGGATGAGCCAGGCTGACAAAGGGCCCCCAAACATCTCTCTTAGAGAAGAGGGTGGGAGCGAAGAATAAGGAAGAAGGGAGTGAGGGAGGATGTGATGAGGCACAGCAGGTGGTGGTGATGTTCGGACAGGACAAGCACCAGGAGAAAGACAACTCAAGCTTGGTTATTTTCAAAGCCAAGATTGTTAGCCAAGAAGGGGATCACGACAGGGTACGGAGGAGACTAGCAAGTGGATGAGCGCTTTGTATCGTCCACCTTATGGATCGCTCCCCTCATGACTTTGGCAAAGAGACGGTGCGCCAGGACGGGGCACAAATTAGTCATGAAACTTTGGCCTACCCGAATCCTTTCGAGCAGGCTAAAGTTGAGTCAAAAGCGGAATGTAGTAAAGCTTCTAACTCTCGGCATGATAGACCCTCTCCCCCCTTATAGAGAGTCCGTGTGTTAACAAGGGAATCAACCACCGTAATTTATGAACATTTTCACATGGAATGTGCGGGACGAAATCGAAAGGTAGGTGGAGGGATATTATAGAGTATGCTAAGAAGCCCAGGTGTTCAATTATCAACATTTTGTAGTCTAAAATCAGGTCGGTTACAAGGATTACCATGCGGACTCTGTCGAACTAGTCTTCCGTCCACAACCTAGACCGTAGCGATAGCGCGTATTTGGATTATATGGAATACCAAAATTTGGCAGGGAGATGTGATTCAGTGTTCTAACCAACCTCTCACCATTAAATTCACTAACAAAGGGGGTCTTCAAATAGCTGTGGGAGTGGTGTATGGGCACAATGATAGAATCAAGCAGCTAGGACCGTGGAGAGATTATTATTACTAGTACCCTTGTTCGCGACAGATGGCCCTTGGTTGTTGTGGGAGACTTTAATGCTACTTTATATGCTAACGAGAAAAAGGGAGGTCGATCGGTCCAGCAAGTGATCCTTTTAGAGTTTCAACAATGTCGCTTATCTACTGGGCTCAGGTGTATGGCTAAGACCGAGCACATATGGACTTGGAATAACCGAACAATCCTCAAATGGATTGTCATCCAGTTGGACCGTGCACTTTGTAATGGAAGGTGGTTGGATACGTTCCAACTGTGTCGGACGGAATGCTTACCCCCGTACTAGTGACCACTCCCCTACTATTATCAGATTGGTGAAGCAGTCGGTTATCAAAGGGAGGCCTTTCGGATTCAACAATGCCTGGATTCATATAGAGAGTTATGAGGAGGTAGTCAAGCAAGGTTGGGAGAAGAGGGTGAGTGGGTCTGCTAAATTCAGGCTTGTGCACAAGTTAAAGTAAATTAAAGGTCTCCTTAAGAACTGAAACAAGGAGAGACCTATTATTCTCCTTCAGGAGCTGGAGGCTAAGCTGGCAGACATTCAACATAGGGTTCAGTTAGATCCTCTCGACCCCGGTCTCACGAAAGAGAAGGTTCCACTCCAAGAGCAGACGTGAAGAAAAATATCCTTAGATGAGGTCCAAGTCAGACAATGAGCCAAATGCAACTGGCAAAGAATGGTGATAGGTGTTCTAAATTCTTTCATGCTACGGTGAAAGCTAGGCAGAACCGCAATGCCATTCATGGATTGCTAGAGCCTAACGGGATGCATATTATTGGACCTGATGTTATCCAGGATGAGACGGTTCATTTCTACCAGGAGCTCTACAATAGAATTCCTATCAATCAGTTTTCTGTACTTTGAGTTCAAGAAGTTGGTATCCAGGCGTGGTAACTCTGTGCTGCGGTCCCCTGTGTCCTTGGAGAAAATAGAGATTATTCTTAAGAAGACGGATCCTAACAAATCACCAGGGCCAGATTGTTTTGGGACTATTTTCTTCAAGAAACACTGGAATATGATCAAGGAGGCGATGAGGGAGTTCTTCAATTCTGGTAAGTTGCTTAAAGAGCTTAATCATACTTTTATGGTCTTGATTGCTAAAGTGGAGGGAGCGACTTTGTTGGGAGACTTCAGGCCTATTGCGTGCTGCAACTTCTTATACAAGATCACTGTCCACCTTATGTGTGACCGGATGAGGGATGTCATGACCGGATGAGGGATGTTATGCAGGAGCTTATTTCTCCTAATCAAATGACTTTTATCAAAGGGTACTCTATCTTGGAGAACTGTTTGCTGGTCCACGAGCTTGTGAGAAATTTTAACAAACAGAGGGTAACAAAATATGCCTGAAGCTGGATCTCATGAAAGCTTATGATATGGCCAATCGGAACTTCCTTTGTCACATCATGCTCCGTATGGATTTTGACAAATGGTTGGTGGACGGTGAGAAAATGTGTTTGTTCTCCCTCCTTTTCCATTATTATTAGGGTTCAGTCAGTGGGGGTTTTTGACAACGGTTGTTTCGATACGAAAAAGGTATGGAATGTGGAACTTCTCGGTGAAAACGTTATTGAACTTGTTTAAAACTGGATTACACTGGTAGGTAAATACTACATTCTGAAGTTGAGATTCTTGGGAGATGGGATGATAAAGGTCGGATCAGAGCGATTCCTTTGCTCCGTTGACTATTGAACACAATTGTTGGGATGGAAAATGTTAAGCAAACAGTAACTTAGTGTCAAAACTAATGTATGTTATCGTGTTGGTGGTCCTTCATAATTGTGAAGTGCCAAGTATTTATAAAAGAATAATTTGTGGTGGTTGCACTGACTTTTCTATAGCGTCGAGCTGTTGACGGGAAGAAACTGCTAAGTGAAAAACTTCCATAGGAGATCGTGTCCTGTAATGGAGATGACATGGCCCACGTACCACCAATGGCCGAACAGAATCGTGGTCGATGAAAGAGGACACGTTCTTCTAAAGATGCCAGGTGGCTTTGCGGTTGTAAATAGTTTCATCCCTTGACGAGATAATGGGAGAGCAGTGTTCTAAATGGCGGCCGCCTCAACCGCCTAGGCGGTATGTGGTCTCTTTGTACCATTTTTTGATAGGCGGTGGAGTAGGCGGCGAATGGAGCTTTGGCGGCGTAGGTGGACGCCTAGACGGAACAATATCTATCAATATATTTTGGCCAAACGGTTTTGCAAACATTATGGGCCTTTGGTTCACTTTTACAAGACTAAATCATAATAAATCTTTGTTCTGCAACATAGTTATGCATCAAAAATCCTTAAAATATGTATATAATGCAAAAAATTGTAATAAAATAGTAAAAAATGTCCAAAATATATCAACCGTCTATGCGGAGCTTAGGCGGTGCATAGGCGGCCTAAGCGGTAGGCGGAGTATTTCCGCCACGCACCCGCCTACCACCATGTAGAACCTTGGAGAGGAGAGTGGGTCGACGGTTGTAGGCAGTTGTCCACGTATGCACTGAGCTAGAGCTTATGGCAGAGTGGTGGCGATCGTGGGATGAGTCGCTAAGGCACGTCTCCCACGTAGTCAGTTGAGACTAAGATCATGGAATGATAGTTGTGCTTTGATTATTCCGCTGGAGTAAAAGAGGGCATTGAGGCCCTTTTCTGCGGGTGGAAGACCTGCGAAAATAGACTTCGTTCGTGAGGTGGGAAAGATCCTGTCATATGCGGAATTGACTCTGACTTGGCTGACGTTTTGACGTCTGTCAGTTTGATGATGGATGTGTCGTATGTCTCTTGCAGAACATGGTTCACTTGATGGGTTGTCACGTCATATGACGTTTTGAGCCATTCTTCCGCTGTAGGGGTCTTGGCTTGATTCTTCCATTAGGGATGCCTTGGAGCTGCTTTCCACTGGGAAGGATATTTGTCAGAGAATTTTCATGCTTCGACAACTGCAGAGGCCTGAGACAAGGGGATCCCCTCTCCTTATCTTTTTGCGATTGTAATGGAGTTTCTCATTTACGTGCTGGATGATGCGATAATGGACAGGCTGATTACCCCATATTCCGGAAGACGGAACATATTATTTCTCACCTTATTTATGCATATGATCTTCTGATCTTCGTAGAGCCATCCAACAGATCCCTTGACATGCTCAAGGACATCTTCCAAACCTTGGAAAGGTAGTCGAGATTGCAGCTGAGCAGAAACAAGAACCAGATGTTCATTTGTGGGAATAAGGAGACTTAGCTGGCCAAGATGGGTATATTGGAAGGAATGATTCATGTTAAATACTTGGTACTTCCCCTCTCAATTAACTATGCAATTAATGCTGAGTGCGAGAGGCCCCTCAACTACACCCAATCGAGACTGGAGGGACGGGAGACGCAAATCTTGTCCAATGGGGGTAAGATTGAACTTATCAGAGCTATCATTTCAGATATTGCTATGTACTAGTTGTAGGTCATTATGCTTCACAAAGGCGAATTTCCTGTGGAGAGGGGACATGTATGCTATTAGTTGGAATGAATTGTGCTGGCTTAAAAATGAGGGGGGAGTCGGGCTGAAATTCTTATCCCTCCGCAGAGAAATGACCTTTTTCAAACTTTTCTGGAGAATCATCAACGGGAAGTCTCTTTGGACGGACTAGATTATGGAAATGTATTTTTCGAAAGGGGACTTCTGGTCGACTAGTAGCAACAATAACTATTCAGTCACGGTTAGATTGTTGTTGGTTATAAGGCTCGGGGCTAAGGACAAGCTGACTAGAGTAATATGCCCAGGGGATCAAATCAACATTTGGCATGACCCGTGGATCAATCACTCCAGCTTGATCGAGAGGGAGAGCTGACATGTTTATGAGTTGATGGGTTCTGCTGACACAGTGAGTAGCCTTATTCAAGAAGGAGAGTGGAAGTTGCAGGGCCGGTTGATCGAGGTTGCTCATGCGGAAGACATCTGTGCGGTAAAAATTGATAGGCAGGATACGGTGGGAAGATATGGAAAGAGGCACATTCAAGTTCCGAACGACTATGAACCAGATTATGACCTATCATGAGGAAGTTGATTGGGCAGAGGTGGTGTGGATGAAAGGGACGGCGGTCAAGTTTTTCATGTGCCTCTACAAAACGATCAGGAACAGACTCCTTACTCAGGACAAGCTTACCATATTTGGGATTCCCTGTGAGGATAAGAAATAATGTTTATTCGATAATGAAGATGAGTCTAAAGATCACCAGTTCTTCGCTTGTGACTTTCTTGGGAGATATGGAACTCCCAGAGATCTAGGTTTGGACTTCCCACCGCACAAAATAAAGACCTTATGTTATAAATGAAGTTAAAGCTCAAAAAGACAGTGGAACGAGAGGATACCGCAGCTCAGACTTATTTTTGGGACGGTGGTTTGGCATGTACGGAGGAAACGAAATCAACATTTCTTTGAGGGGCTTTCCTTCAGTAGTTCTGTTGCACAAAGAAATATAAAGGCTAACACAGATATCCTAGATCCCAGATGACCTATTTTATAATCTGGATCGGATCGTAGTTGTAATCTTGATGTTTATCTATAAATTTTACCTTCTTCGAAATATATATATATATACAATAACATTAATAAAAAATGTCTCCTTCAACTGGAGCCATCGGCAATGCTATGGCTTCTTGTGAGCCCGAACTCGGGTAGCTGTCACCTGAGGTTGTGGGTGGCGAGTGAGGTGAAGGTCTAGACGTGCCTGGATAGAGGGCAAACGGAGGATGGTCTACGGTCGCACGACGGGGAAGCAGACTACCAACACACCCGAGAAAAGGCAAAAGGCAGAAAGTAGGACTTCTTTTCGGGAGAACACCAAAGGTGGAGGATCCTGCTCAGGGGAGCACAAGAGGTGGGGCTTCTTCTCCATAGCCCTTTGGAGCATCGACGATAGAGCGGACAACTAGGGAGGTCAGCAAAAGAAACGCACCTTCAAAACTCTCCCACCCGCTAGTGGAGGAGGACAAGGGAGAGCAAGGAGTACTCAGATAAGGATGACTTCTAGACTGGTTCGATATTCAGCTTTCAATACCACCGCCAGATAGGTATTTGGCAAATTACCCCAACCACCTCAGGTGAGGATTTCGAAGGCCACGCGTCTCTTGGGTCGACCAATGCAAACCAGCTATTGCCCAAGAAGATCTTGAGCTCAGAGAAAAGATGATCGACATAATAGAAGATGATCTGTCGTAGACGGGGGAGTACTGGAAAATACCATAGTCGTGCATGTAATGAGAGAGCATCCATATCTGGGTCAACTATGCGGATTTGCACAACGACAATGGCAACCTAAAGAGGAGATAGAGATCTAACCAGGAGAACGGATTCTACTTTGTCAAGTTCCCTTTTTCGGAGGATTTGGAGAGAACCTTAGAGGGAGAGACTATAATTGTTTGTTGGCAGGCTTATTGTGCTTAGGAGGTGGAACTCCGCCCACAAGCAGCTTTGAGCGGGACCGACTATCCTTGTTTCTCATAGCTCCCCCCCCCCCCCCCCCCCCCCCCCCCCCCCCCCTCAACTATGGAGTATTCATATAATTATGAAAATGGCAAGCATCGTAAGTACTCTCCTGCACAAGGAGCAACCCACAAAGAATGATTTTGACTTGCATATGCTCGTGTTTTCGTAGAGCTCGAGGCCCGTGAACCTCTCCCGCGTAATATTAAACTTCGCCTATCGAATGGAGTGACAATAAAGCAACATGTGTGCAAAACCCGTAAATCGTTGGGCACTTGCTGATCCATTGCACGGAGGAGAGAGGAACTGAACCAGAGGTAGAAGACACTACAACTCGACAACTTGATGAGGACGATCAGGACAACCGGGGATGAAGGAGAAGGAATCCAAAACACAAGATTGGAGAGGACGCAAATGTCATGCCCCGCTCCCCGAATACGATAAGTCGAATATTTAACTAACATCCCAAACTACGCATCGTACGAATACACCAGTATCCGTATCGCGATTGTCGCATGTAAAATTCTTGGATAAAAGTATGAACAATGTTAAGCTATTGACATGCTAAAAAATATTCACATCCATTAACATAGAACCATCCATATATACAATTCCATAAGTTTGGTTTCTTAAAAAGACTAATATACATAAAAGTATATACAACTAAACAAAAAAAATGCTACTCCATCCCTCATAATGTACTTACTCCTCAGATTCATCCACGCTATATAAAGGCAGCGTCTCATCTTCTGTCATATCTTCATCTAGTGAACAAATATTATGTCATCGAAGACATGCAAGTACTCGATTCAAGAACGATGAAGTGAAATAAAACATTATATGGTTGAAAAATCATGATTTGATCTTCAGATAGAAAGTTAAAATAAACAAATCCTAAGGTTGTATTATAGTAATAACTTAAATATAACTCTATTGTGATTCTAAATCTAATAATTCCTTCGTATCCAAACTATTCTTATGGCCTATCAGTCACTATCATAATCACAATACAATCTACTTAAATAATGATACAATTTGAAAATCAATATTTCGATTTTCCATTTAACTAGTTTCTTGGCAATAATCTTGAGACAAGGGACCAGACTGTTTTAAGATGGCACATTGCTTAGTAGCCCGGTCCTTTCTCACACAAGGAATAAAAGATTAGACATCATTAAACACATAATCGATTTTTTTGATCGAAATAGGCACGTAAAGGTATTACACAAGTGAGCTAAGCACTCACGTCCTCGCTTCACAAGCCCTTGTGAAAGAGGTAACATGAACTGATCAACTTTTTGTTATTTATATTACAAAGATTTCATACGGTGTGATACATTTTGTTCTCCTCCGACCAATGCTTTATTATACAATCACAAACAATTTCTAATTATATATCTCATTAAACCTTCCTTCCTAGCTCATGTAAGTATTTTGAACTGTGTACCATAAGTATCACGTGAATACAAGGATATTATTTACTAGAAAAAATTTATCCATTGGAATAAGACACGGCATGTATCTCAATACGTTAATACATATCATGTAGTACGAGGATAGCCAGTTCAACATGATATTTCATCTACTAAAACAAGACAAATACAACTGAAATTACGTATTTGTTTCGCTTGTGTGTATATGTGCATGTGTCCTACGAGTCCAAAACTTATACAGTTCGACTCCCAAGTATATTCAAGGTTATCGAGAGTCCGTCTCTACTGACATATGACTATCTAAGTTAGGGTTTAATATGATCGAAAATTATTGGTTTCGAAATTCGGTTCTTCCGAAAATTTTAGAATTTTCAGCAAAAATTGCTTTATATTTCGAACTCCAACAATTCCACAGGATTATAAATATATGACGCGGAGCAATTCTTCGTAGAATCCCCTTGGGTTAAAACAGGTAAAACCCCTTCGGTAGAACAACTCGACATCGGAAACACGTAGTTAATATCAACTAGATAATGGAAAATATTAATGTTCTTCTTACGTTGGCTACTTTAGCAATAACTATATAATTACTATATTAGTTCTTCCGAACCAATAAAACATATAAGTTAGAAACACAGAGAGTTAAAAAAAAACTAACTATTGGATAATAAATGAACCAATGATACTTTCACATATAAACGAATTTTACAAATAAATGTATTTGTAAGGTATTGACCATTCCATTAACTTATGCATCGATAAGTTCCATAGAAGAAATAAATACATATGTTATAAGTTCCGATAGTTAATCAAATAAAAGTAGTAAACCCTAGAAATTTGCACAGCCTTAAAAATAAATTTCGATTGATATGAAATAAATAATCCAACTCAAATGACTTAGAAATAAAATACAGGTTTGATTTAATATGATATCCTTAGTTTCAAGGTATTGATTTTCAATAGTCCAATACACATCTCTAGGTTCCTCTAAGTTATATAGTACTCTAAATTTTAGGTATAGGAAACTTAAACTTGTATGTTAGTTCCTTAATAATACTATCACAAGTAGGTTTTGGAAGTTCTAGGGTTAGTCACGTAAGTCGGTACCGATACGTAAATCGGATACGACTTGTCCTATAGGATACTTTTTAGAACACGTTCTTCTAGGTCTAAGCTTGTATAAGTACACATAGGTAAGTATACATGCATATAACACAGCAATATTTTACAAGAATAACGTATACATATAAACATATACACCTACAATTATTGTTTTCGTGTCCTACAATCATTTTGGTGAATATATATACTTGTCCTACTCTAGAATCCATGTCATAATGTAAATATAATTATAAACCAACATGGGTTAAACTTTACAAGTTAGAATATCACACACACACACACACACACACACACACATATATATATATATATATATAGTTTTAATTTAAAATAAATGGACAACAAAGTTTAGGAAATAAACTTTTGAAGAGGAGGACTTTGTCTTGATTTTTCAAGTGAAGTAGGTGCGTCCTTAGGTTGAAAAGTGAAGAAGTGTGTATGCTCCCTCTTTGGCTAGAGGTTCTCTCGGGTTTGGTATGGAAAAGATGTGTGCTCTCTCTCTCTTCTTTTTTTAATGAGAAGGAGAGAGAGAATAGTAAAGGAAGAAGAAGAGTGAAGATAAGATGGTGTGTGTATGCTTTCTTTCTAGCTAGGAAAAAAGAGTGTGTTCTCTATTGACTAGGTGTTCACGGGTTCAAGGAGAAGGAAAGAAAGGAAAAGAAGAAAGGATAAGAAAAAGAGTCTTAAGAAAGAAGTAAAGAAGAAAGTAGAAGAAAGAAGAAGAGAATGGAAGGAAAAGGAAGGGATGGCATAGGTGGTCGGCTGCTTTGTTTGTGAAAGGTGACAAGTAAGTGAAGTAGGACAAGCAAGTTGGTGACAAGTAGGTCAAGCTCCTCTCTTATTATAGTATTATTCTATTCTTTTCATTAAAAAATATATTACTATTATAATGAAATTTTGGAAAACAGTTACGACAGCAAACCTCGATCAACCAACACAAAGAGGACGTTGACTTGCATCCTAATATCGTACTAGATGGGACAGGAGATGAAGTCGTGGTGCAACTTGAGACGGAACTAGTGAGCGAAATTCTGGGTATCACTACTGCAAATAATGGGGACGGGATTAAGGAGAATGAAGAGCAGGATCAAAGACTTGCAAAGTGCAACTGCAACCCACTATGGACAAAGAGGATGGAATTAGGGCTAGGGTGAGGGCTGCAGGTAACCCTCACATGAAGTTTTAGTTGTAGCATCCCTTTTTTTATTAATACAATTCTCTTTTTCAAAAGAATATAGGATGTAGACTTTTATATATATATATATATATATATATATATATATATATATATATATATGGGGCCCTGGTAGAGGGAAGGGGGTAGTGGGGTATACATTATTAAGATGTATTGATGCACATAAGGAGGGATAGGATCTTAATTGAAGGAGTTACAAGAACAAGAGGTGCACCTAAACGAACTTGCAATGAGGTCGGAAGAAGGATATTGCCATTTCTCGTGTTCGAGAGGAGACTAGCTTAACAAGGGATCCAGAAGAAAATGACTCATTTAGCTCAACCAAAATTTTAGGATAGAAGCTAAGCATGCAACAAGTCATAATTCCTACGTGAAAGGAAAATCATATAACATCAATACACCACCAAACAAATTATTGATTATTTATTCAATAAATCTTCATCTCTCTAGTTGTACCTTGGCCATAGTAGTTGTAGACCTTTTTGACTTTCCTCGTATGATATCTTTGTAGTCAAGGTGATAAATAAAATATTTACTCACAATACATATAACTAGTAACAATAATAGATGATAATGTTCTAAATGTAGTACCGCTGCACTATTTTGAGTATTTTCTGAGGGTTGATCAATTGATAGACTGTGGTCCTTTGGCAATTCTTCTCGATTGCCAAGACAGTAGAAATTGAGGTAATCACATGGATGTGCATCCTCAAATTTTGCAGATTTAAGCTCTTGGGCAACAATCTCATACATCATCTTTATGGTTTGAGCCTGCAAAGAGTGTACATGCTATTAGTCAAGAAGTTAACAACTTTCCTTAATGACAATTACATAATGGCAGCTAGAACAACACGAGGCACCTAACAAATTTTTGTCATGTTAATGTCTAAATTCTGAGACATCTGCAAAGATTTCCTAATTCAAATTCCGAAACCTGACGAAAATTAAGAAAGCAAATATATAGTACACAAATCTCTCTCTCTCTCTACCGAATTAGACACGTAAGATCAGACACCATTACAAACTTATAGAATATTGGAGACTGAGGCGGATACAATCTCGACTTATCTGTACTCAACCCAAAATGATAGGACAATATAAGCCAATGAAAATCAAAATTCTTAAAATACTAAACCTTGGTATTGAATGGCTTGAAACCTTGGATATAACATCAACAGGCAAACATTGTAGGCTAGGAGAGAACTAGTAAATTATACCATTATATCCACATGTTACTCGAGTTAAAAGTTAAAACAACATGAAATTGTATTGCACTGTAGACACCCACACAATCATAACAAAAATAATGAGAGTATGATCTATCTATCTGGTGCATCCATGAAAAATTTCTAATGAAGACTAATGGAGTACCTACATCAAAAATAAGAACACTATGTTGCTAACTGAGATAAGAATATTATCCAATGATTTTATTCTTCGAGAAGTCCCTTTTGAGTTAGGTTACCTGATAAAAAAAGTAGTTGATTATGAGTAAAATGTGCACAAACATTTCTAATGAAAGATTTAGAAAAAAGCAAGTATCCTAGCACCATGGCTGGAAACAAGCTTTGTATTAATGCCTACAATGACCTATGTGTCCAAGTCTTTTGACACTAGAATTTTCATGACTATGTTTTATGTGAGATCAGATGTTTAATGATTTTGTTTCTAGAATCGTCAAGAGTGGAGTCATGAGATTTCTCATCTTGTTCAGGAGCTTCTTTTTTCGGCAATAGAAGTTTCAGAATGTTGAGAACCAAACCTTCAATCTCTTATATCCCAAGTGTGAGTCCAAATTGTCGTTGGGGTTTGTTCAAGAAGAAGCTCCAAACATGCATTTGCAAATTTTGACATTGTTACGGATTTTCCATAACAATTTCAACAGAATTTAGATGAAAATGAGAATTCTAATGATTTCTTGAATCTGAGAATTAGGGTATTTTTACAAGATGGGATAATACGAAGAGAAATTCTCTGATTTCTCTGAGAAAAAACTCAGACAAAATCAAATCTACTCTATAAATGAGCCCCTTTCTATTGATAGAGATCAGTTCGAAAAGACAGATCTGTTTACAAGTCTGTCATTCCTCTGAACCACCACTGATTCTTTTAAAAGAATTGGGCCACATCTCTGGTCCCCAACGACTATAGGGATAAATAGCTTAGAATGAATCAGCCGACATGCGGATGATAGATACGGGACCATCTGCAAACCTGAACCCAAGTCCATTCCAACTCCAGTTTAGATTAGGAATTTTCTTATAATTTGGAATTAATTATTTAGCGATTTTTTTCTACTAGTGTTGAACCGAGACAAGGATCAATATCCTTGTATGATTAGATGAGGGATGGATCCTTGTTAGATAAGGATTAGTTTAGCCTATACGAAGGCATGTATTTCTTTGTTTTTATTTAGAGATTGTTATTTAGATAATTGTTTTGTTAGAGAGCCTATCAAAACTATTTTTTTCTCCCAATCTCTCGCCCAAAATTTCATATTATTGCTTGAGTTTTTCGTTTATTTCTTCTCTTCAAGTACATTACGGATCCAATGATACCTCGCATCTTTGTGTTTTGATTTGGAATGAAAACTTGAATTTTTACTAAGACGAATAGCACTTTGACTGTCACAATAAATGACGAACTTGTCCTGCTTCACCGAGTTCTCCAAAGAATCTCTTCATCCATAAGATTCTCTTGTCGCACTCTGTTGCTGCAATATATTCTACCTCAGTGGTGGATAGAGCCACACATTTTTGCAACTTTGACTGCCATGACACTGCTTCCCCTACAAATGTAAATAAATAGTCCGATGTAGACTTCTTAGAATCAACATCACATGCCATATATGCGTCTGTGTAGCCAACTAACATAGGTTCATCACCTCCAAAACATAAGCATGACCTGGAAGTACGTCTGAGGTATCTGAGTATCTATTCACTGCATCCTAATGTTCTTTGTCAGGATTTGCAAGAAACCTGCTAACACCACCAATTGCAAACGCAATATATGACCTTGTACACACCATTGCGTACATCAGACTCCCTACTGCTGAGGCATAAGGGATCCTCTCCATTTCCTTTTTCTCACTCTCAGTGAAAGGACTTTGATCACTAGTAAGCTTAAAGTGGCCTCCAAGTGAACCAACTGACAGCCTTGTCCATTTTGAATATCTACAATACCTTCTCAATATATTTTTCTTGTGATAACCATAACTTCCTGGCCTTCCTATCACGAGAGAGATGCATTCCTAGGATTTGTTTTGTAGCACCAAAATCCTTCATATTAAATGTTCGGCTCAACTCTTTCTTTAACTTGGCAATTTTGTTGATGTCTTGTCTGACAATCAACATATCATCAACGTAGAAGAGAAGAATGATGAATTCACAATCTGCAAATTTTTGCATAAAAACACATTGATCTGAAGCCGTTCTCCTGTAGCCATGGTCCACCATAACAGTCTTAAACTTTTTATCCTACCGCATTGGTGCCTGTTTCAATCCATACACTCTTTGTCAGCTTGCAAACCATGTGTTTCTTACCTTTGACTTTGAAACCTTCTGGCTGCTCCATGTACACATCCTCCTTCAAATCACCATGAAGGAACGCAGTTTTTACATCTAACTGCTCAATCTACACGTCCATGCTTGCCGCAAATCCCAATACAACACGTATGGAAGTCATCTTCATCACCGGTGAGAATATATCATCAGCATTTTCTCTGTCCAAATCCCTTCACAACCAGTTGCGTCTTGTACCTTGGTTGTGAGCTATTTTCTTGTCTTTATCTTGAACACCCATTTGTTTTTTTTAGAATATTCCGATCTTTTGGCTTTTCAACCAACTCATAAGTGTTGTTCCTATGCAAAGAAGCCCTCTCTTCTTGCATAGCTTTCAACCATTTATTTTTATGTGCATCTTCTAGAGCTTCTTTGTAACATTCTGGAGTACTCGGTAACTAGATATTTTATTGAAGGCTTTGATACTCTATCTGATCTTCTCAACTCAATAGATGGTTCTGAGGAGCTTCAACCTGCTCCTCATCTTCATCAATAGGAACATCATCATATACAAGAGCTTCAATATGAATGTCTTCATCTTCATGATCATAGGCATATATAGCATCAACGTCATCATGTACCATAGGAGTAATTGGATCAACATCCATCAAGTCATTATTGTGAGGCTCGAACTCTTCGATTTTCTCGAAGTCTTCAATAGTTTGGTCTTCAAAAAAGACCACATATCTACTTTTGACAACCTTCTTGTGCAATGGGTCCCATAGCTTAAACCCAAACTTATCATCTGCATAGCCCAAGAAAATACATTGCTTGGGTTTGTCATCAAGCTTCGACCTTTCATCTTTGGAAATATGCACAAATGCCCTGTAATCAAACACCTTCAAATGATCATATTTATCATCTTTATCTGTCCATACCTTTCTGCAACCTCTCCATTAAGAGGGGTTGAAGGGGAACGATTTATCAAGTAACATGCAGTATTCACCGCTTCCCCCTAAAAATTTCTCGACAATCTGGCCTGTGAGAACACGCAACCGATTCTCTCTACAATGGTGTAGTTCATCATTTCTGCTACACCATTATGTTGAGGTGTCTTCGGAATTGTTTGCTCATGACGGATACCATGACTCTTGCAATATTCTTCAAATGGCTCAATGTATTCTCCCCCATTATCTGTGCGGATACATTTCAGTTGCTTTCATGTTTCTCTTTCAACCATAGTATGGAAGGCTTCAAACTCCCCAAGAACTTGATCTTTGGTCTTCAAGGCATACACCTAAACTTTCCTGGAAGCATCATCTATAAAAGTAACAAAGTACGAAACACGACCTATGTTTTAACTTTCATAGGTCCACACACATCAGAATAAACAAGCTCCAAAATATTTGATTTTCTTTTGGGTGAATTTTTATGAAAACTAACTCTATGTTGTTTGTCTACCCAATAATGAGTGCAACTAACCAAATGCTTACCTTTCTTGTTAGGCAAGACCTTCCTTTTAACGAGGATTTGAAGTCCCTTCTCACTCATATGACCAAAGTCGCCTATGCCATAGATCTGTGGAGGATTTGTAATGCCCCGATCTTCCGCAGGCAAATCGGTCGTTCCCGCTAGGCGAAAATTACCGCGCCAGCGCTCCCGCGAAACGATCGCTTTGACTCATCCGGACGTGATGCCGCACGAGCATGAGCCACGCCCGTACAATATCGTGGTTCATTGGCTGGCGGTAAGAGTTCTAAGGCACAGAGTCACACAGATTGTCCGAGTGCAGCGGAGTGATGAACGCATAGGCGATCGGTAACAAATTCACTGAATCGACAATAGCGGAAGCATTGAATAACACAAGTTGAAGTAAAACAAGCTCTTTATTTATATAAACAAGTGTTATAGGCGGCGCTTGGCCGAGATTACAATTCGCTCAGATCTCTCTGAAACAGTAAAAGCGTGCCAAGTGGCTACAATTGTGGAATGACTGTACAGGCGATGTTCAGGCAAGTTCCAACATTATATCTTGTATATGTGCTTCTGTTTCGGACGCAGCGTCCCAAGGCTTCAGAGGGAACTCCTGGCCTTAGCACGCACGAAGGAGGCATCCGCACCGAACGAGATTCTCCCGCACCCTGCAAACGATTTGGTGGGTAATCAGTACATTGAATGCACTGGTGGGGCGGCTACTCGCCCGCTCGACAAATCCAAATACGTAATATAGGTTTCGTGCACCAACTATTATGTTGTGTTTCTAGTTGCCTTAGGATCAGTTTCATGCAAGATTTGAATAGCCTAATTCGTGTGACAGTGCGTCGTGCGACATGAGAGGAAACACGACGAGACTTACCAACTTACTATTTTACCTTTCCTGTCCAAGGCAAACATTGTTAATTCAAGCACGGGCACGTATAAACATTCAGGGGCAATTACATATGCAAACACGAGTATTGTTATATCAAGATCGTTCAGGTGTTCAGTTTGTTCTTTCGATGCGATGCAATGACTCGCACACGGATAGCCGCTAAGCAAGGATGACTTATCTATATAAACATGAGTCGCTGGCATAGGCATAAAGGACCAATCCAAGACGAGAATGGAACGCAACGAGAACACACGATGCGCTACGAACCATCTCGCCTTCACACGAGGGATTGCACATGATGTGGTCCATGGATTGCACGTGATGTGGTCCAAGGCGAGAATGGAATGCAACGAGAACACACGATGCGCTACAAACCATCTCACCGCACACAAGGGACCACACGTGAAGTTCCATCCGGATCGGATCGGCCCCAGTGCCCCGGTGATCGTCCGTGGAACCAATACCTCGTTTCCAAGTTATCCGCGGCATGCAGGTCAGGGTCTTTCCAATTTCACGAGATACACGAGATACTTGATTTGCTTGACATGATTCTCGTTCAGTGAACAACTTGCCTTGATGCATTCCCCTGGTTCGGGGTTGCCTTTGGTGACCTAACGGTCCCGGATACTATCAGGCTCATTCATGCACGGAACGACTACTTAGTAGTCTCCCGGGGTTTGGATGAAAACAAGGCAACATACAAGCATGCATTTGTATAAACACAAACATTCACGTTAGCTCGGGCCCGAAGGTAAGCCGAGGAATGAGATCGTAAGGAACTTTCCGAGCGACATGATCTAGGGTAGCATGCGAGGGTCTGAACATATATATAAGCAATGTTTCATTTTCCATGTTCTAGCATAAGCAATACAAGTTGGGATTATTCCCTTAGCTAGGTGCGTTGGATTCTTATTAGCATGCAGGGGGTGATTCACCTAGCGACTAGCATGTAGCATTCCATATTTTATGTGTACTGGCTAAGCAAAGACAAGTTCACCGTAGCCACCCACCTTAGCGATGATTCGCCTCGGTTGAGCGATACGTCAAGCGAGCCTCTGAAAGCCTAAGCCAAATTCCTGTAGGGACAAGTCTGGATATCCTTTGCCTCAAACGAGTATTCTCGTCTGAGCAAAGCGGGTCGGGACATTGCACTTTTACCGTTTGAATCGGCAGTCCGCTTGAACGGAACGAGGTGTTACAGTATTCTCTCTGCTACATTCAACTCGGCCTTTGTTGACTTTCCCTTGAACCAAGTACAATGTGTAACACTTCTTTCCTCGAGCCGCTACAATGAAACCTTTCGTAAGCTTTTATTGTTCGTTGCCAAACGGACTCATATACCCTTCCTCATCTAATTTTTCTGCTAAAATTAGGTTCAATCGGAGATCCCGTACATGTCTCACATCTTTAAGAACCAACATGCAACATGTATTGGTATTAATACTTATATCACCTATGCCGGCAATTTTAGAAATACCATTGTTTCTCATTCTCACAACACCAAGATCACTAGTCTTGTATGAATGATATGAAGCACCCATGTCAACTATCAAATCTATATCAAGGGATGTAACGGTCGAACAATTATCTTCACAACTGGAGACAAAAATGATATCCCCGTCTGTTGCAAGAGCTGCAATATCATTTTCTTGCTTCTGAATCACCTTTTCCATTATGTTGATCCTTCTTGTATTTTCTGCATTCACTTCGGTAGTGGCCCACGTTATGACAATAGCACTTTACATCCTTTCTTGGCTTGGATTTACTCCTTGATCTACTATGATATTGAGAATTCTTACTTTTATTTCTCTTCCGTTTTCTGTAACAAGCACCTCTGATTTTGACTAACCCAAGACTTTTCTTCTCGTCTCCTCATTCAACAGGCTGCTTGTAACAAGGTCCATTGTCATGACACCGTCTGGGACAGAATTGTTTAGAGACACAACCAATGTCTCCCAACTTTCTGGCAACGAACTGAGCAACAATAAGGCTTGCATCTCATCTTCCAAATTCATCTTCATTGCAGACAGTTGATTAATAATGCTTTGGACTTCATTTAAATGTTCAGCAATGAACTTACCTTCTTTGTATTTCAGATTCACAAGCTTCCTAATCAAGAAAGCTTTATTTTCCGCCGTCTTCCTCTCATAAAGGCCTTCCAATTTTTTCCAAAGAGAATATGTAAATGTTTTCCCAAAACATGATGATAGACGCTATCGTCCAACCACTGACGAACATACCCGAGGGCTTTTCGATCAAGTTTCTTCCAATCAGACTCGGACATCTTTTTCGGCTTCTTTCCGTCATTCTCAATCGGCTCGGCAAGATCTTTGCAGTAAAGCAAATCTTCCATCTTCGATTTTCATACCATCCAATTATTTCCATTGAAACTCGACATCCTACTTGTGTTTTGTTCCATGGCTTGCACACGACAACGAACCTGGCTTTGATACCACTTGTTAAGAAAGTCTCCAATTATCTCCTATGTGCAACCACAAAATAAACAGACAAGCAGATATTAAAATAATAAGAAACGAGACACC